>ML244708.1:4242-18833 GCA_005239495.1 Nicotiana undulata | reverse complement strand
TTTCTGTTTTTACTTTCCAGCCGCATTCTCGCTGTACCGTTGTGAATTAGATGTTGTTTTTTTTCCCTGTATCCCCAGCATGTACACATATCTTATTTTATCGTTTAAGTTCCGATATTATTGCTGCCCCGTTAATACTTTTCCCCTATTTGTTCCCATATCTCTTCTAGTTTATCATACTTGTTTTCATTATCGGTTAATTCTTGTACATATATCTGCTTAGACTAGGACAGGTGATCGTATTATGCTAAGTCTAGCCTCGTCACTACTTCGGCCGAGGTTAGGCTTGGCACTTACTCAGTACATGGGGTCGGTTGTACTGATACTACACTGCACTTCCTTGTGTTGTGCAGACCCTGCTACCGGACCCCGTGGAGCGTTCTGAGGGAGATACCTTCAGTCCACATCAGAGCTTCGAGGTATACACTGGCGTCCGTGGATCCCGAGGCTTCTTTCCTTTACCGCTTCATTGTCTTTCTCCTTTATTTCCAAGACAGTGTTGTACTTTCATTCCAGACTTGTATTTAGTATCCTAGTAGTTAGTCCGTGAGATTGTGACACCCCGATTTTGGGAGTTTACGTTATTTCATGATTGTTATGTTATTACTTTCCGCATTTAAAGTTTCGTTATTTTTATTAGCGATGTTTGAAGGATTCTGTTGGGAATATGAAAAAGGAAAAAACATGTTATCGATTTTCGGTTAAACGATTGTTCCACTATTACCTCAGTATGTGATGGAAATTTGGTTGAAGTTGATGAGTTAGGGTTTTATTCCGTATTAAATGATCTTAAATTGCTATTGCAAGTCATACGTTGGCTGGCCTAGTGAGTTCAACGTTAGGCGCAGTCACGGCCTAAAGGGTGGGAATTTGGGTCGTGACAATTCAGAACCACCACCATCAATCAAAATTATCACCGGCCACCGCATCTAGTCGGCATTCACAAGCATCACTGTTAGTTATTACCACCACTAACTACCATATTTTAAAATGTATGTATGTATATATATATATATATATATATATATATATATATATATATTATTGATATTTGATTAATTAGTATTTTATTTAAATTTTATGTTTATTAATTTTTAAATAAGATAAATTTTATACATTCAAATGTTAAAAAACAAACAGTCTTAATCATTTGGTATTCAAATCTTAATACATCTTAATATTCATATTGTATTAAGATTCAAATATCTTAATTAATGCACATTTTGATATTTATATGTGTATTCAGATTCAGACGTTCTAATCTTAAAAAAAATAAAAAATAAAAACGAGGCCTTACTCGGTAGACCATGTCTGTTTTGGTGGCCGATTAAATTGAGTTCGAGTTAATCTATTAAAGGAGGACACTTTTTACACAAAAAAGAAAAGAAAAATTAATATCAATAACTCCAACTTGAGAATTTTGATTAAGAGTAGTGGAGATAGACAATTAATATTCGATATTATTTCAATTTGTTTTGAACTGATATCTTTTGGTATTTGATTTCTGAAAATATTATACTAAAATCAAACTCAATTAAATCGGACAAATTGTTTTTTCTCCTTTTATTTGATCAGTTCCCTTATGTTCAATTTGAATTCAATAATTCAATTTTTACCGAATTGTTAACCCTCTTTTGAAGTGATATATTATTATATATTCCATAATTTGCAGTTTATTTTTATGTATGTCTGTATGTATTTAATTGTGCTTTTGGATGATAAATTCAATATTTGCGTTTTAAAAAATAAATTATTAATTTTTGTCAGAGTTATAATACTTTACTATAATTCATTTTAATTTTTAAATTTGTGGAGCTTAGAGTTTTGTCTTGTGATGACATATTTGAAAAGTCACGTGAGAATTAAATTCGAGTTGTCTTGTTTGTTTGTTCATGTAACTACTTGGTTAATCCTAAATTTATTGTAATTGAACTCGAAAGAGTTTAATTCTTCAATTCTAACATGCGCTGAGAGCAGAAAATAAATTAATTTTTTTTATAGCTTTTTAGTTGTTTGGTTGATTTTTACCTGCCTTCTCGTGTTTATAGCTTTTTATTTTGTATATTTTTAGAACTCTGGCGTTTATAGCATAACGTAAATAACTAGTAAAGCCAAATAATTCGTATGTACTTTACTTGCAATGTTACTTCTGTAATTTAACTAAATTACTTACTTTCTAATGTTTACTTCATCATACAATTCAAGACATTATTCTTATGTTTGCTCAATTATTTTCATTTTGCACTTAAAAATGATTTAAATAGATAATTACTTTTACACGAGTTTTTATTTTAGTTCTTGTGATAATGCCCGAATATTATACAGCCAGGCCTCTCTATAACAACATCAGAACCCTCTAACAATATTCATACATAACAATAGTTCTCTATAAAAGTCAAGCTTTTTCGGAACCAAATTTTATGTTATGTTATAATGTATGTTTTCTGTAATAACACTTCATTATAACATCTAAACTTATTCGGAAGAAACGAAGTTGTTATAGATAGGTTATACAAAACAATCTAATCTAATGAGAATGGTCAACCTTGCGACCAATTAAGATGTAAAATACTTGAAATCTCGGACTATCCGGTTAACTTCTTTGACTCAATGCCTCGTTTTTCAAATTATATTATTTTTGAACAAGATATAGGGTGTGTTTGGTATGAAGGGAAATATTTTTCAATTTTTTTTTTAATTTTCCTATATTTGGTTGGCTTAAATTTTTTGGCATAACGTCTTAAATTTAGAAATAAAAGAGGAGATTTTGAGAATACTTCTTTTTGTTTTTCCAAATTGAATGCAAAAATTTATTTCGGTCATACCAACATATATGGTTTGTCCTAGAGATAATCTATTACAAGATTGTCACTAAATATAGTGCAATCTAATGTCAATAAGTTATTAATCACCATATTTATCTCGTTGTATTTTGTGTGATAATGCAAAATTTTGGAAGATCACTGTGTTAGCAAATTTAAAAAGAAAATTGACAAAAGAGTTTGAAACTAAGAGGGTATTTGGCTAAGCTTATAAGGTGGTCAAATTAGCTTATAAGTACTTTTCGGCTTATCTACGTGCTTGGTAAAGTTAAAAGTGCTTATAAGCCAAAAGCCATAAGTTGGTCACCTCCAATTTTTAACTTATAAGCACTTTAAGTTTGACTAAGATTTTTACTATTTTATCCTTATAATATTCTTTTTTAGAATAAAACTCCTACATCGATACTCACTGCCTCAAGTATTCAACCTAACGCCCCCACCTCTTCAATTCTGCAATTCTGATTGACTATTTAATATAAGCAAATTCTCTATACCTTTGCATATTTATATCTTTGTGATTGTATATTAATCTTTGAACTGTATGTAATAAATGAGAACATATCAAATTTTTGATGTATTGCTTTCTAAGTGTTGTAGTGATGAAGACAATGTTTGTTTCTCTTCAAATAATTTATTCTATTTAGGTTTATTTTTTACTGAGAAACTTTTGTCAACTTATTAATTATTATAACTTATGATTATATGTTTATCATAAAAATTATCTTATCTAAGCGCAGTTGTATTTAAAATAAAATGACAGATAGAATATTTTATATTTGAATCGATCCGGAATCTAAAATTTTGAAGAAATTACGCTCTTATAAGTGTAAACAGTTCTAAGGTTATTTAAGTCATTTTAACATAAAAAGTGTTTGTGAGCACTTTTTAATCAAATATTGCAGCAACTTATTATCTGTTTCAGCACTTGTACCCAAACGCGTAACTATTTATTTATTAAATCAATTTCAGCACTTAAAAATATTTTTCAGTACCTAATACTTATCAGCTACTTCAAATCAGCTAATCCAAATTAATCCAAGCGGGCTCTAATAGATGTATGTATAAATGGAGAACTAACCTTTTTCTATTGAAAAGGGGAAAAAAAGAAAGAAAAAAAAGACTTCCGGGGATGCATTACCTGCTGATAAGTTTCTTACGGCGTATGGTATATGAAAGGAGCAATTGGATTCTATATTTTGGAAATTAATATTAACACTACCTATAGATTTTATCTTTCTCAATTTTTTGAAAAATGTTTTTGTTCCTATGTTTCTAACTACGAAGTTATGCAATTATGTATTTTTTTAGTGACGTATTAAGATTTGAAAAATAAAGAATTCATTACATTAACCCTTTTGTGATAAAATATTGCTTGGAAAATTTGGTTGGAGAGATTAAGATAAATGTCACGACCCGAAATCCCACAGTCGGGACCGTGATGGCGTCTAACGTTGAACCCGCTAGACAAGCCAACGTTACCGGTTATTCTGACTTGTTTCCTTATTTTTAACAATTTATAGGTGATATACAAGATCGGTATAAATAAAAATGCGGAACCATTGAAAGCTAACAACTTAATTAAATACTATTACAATTTCCACAATAAAATTCCCAGAATTCGGTGTCACAATTTCACGGACTGTCTATGAATACTACAAGTATAAGTCTGAACAAATAAAGTACCACTGTCTTAGAACTGTGTAAAGACAGGAAAGAAATAGGGTAGAAGGTGACGCCAAGGCCTGCGGACGCCTGCATGGCTACCTCAGTGTCGCCTGATGGACCGAAGGGAGAAACCTAGATCAGTATCCACTGGGTCCTATACCGGGATCTGCACAACATAAAGAAGTGCAGGTGTAGCATCAGTACAACCGACCCCATGTACTGAGTAAGTGCCGAGCCTAACCTCGGCGAAGTAGTGACGAGGCTAGGACACGACCAATAATAATACATGTGCAGTTTAATAATATATAAAGAAGTAACGACAAGAAGTAAACAGTTAAATACACAAAAACAGGGAAAACATGCTGAGGAAAAAGGGAAAGCAATTACTGAATAACAGGACAAGGCAACAGTCTAAATATCATAATAATAACAGGAAATAACAACACAGAACAAACAAGTGCACGACATTACCCTTCGTGCTTTACTCTCATCCTCACCAAAACAAGTGCACGGCATCACCCTTCGTGCTTTTACTCTCATCCTCACAATGCAATAAATAAATACACGGCAACACCCTTCGTGCTTTTACTGTCATCCTCACAATAAATAAATAGAAACGACACGACATTAACCTTCGTGCATTAAATATCATATAGTGGCATGACATCACCCTTCGTGCTTTTACACTCTCATCCTCACAATGCAATAAATAAATACACGACATCACCCTTCGTGATTTACACTCTTCCTCACCCAAACAATATCAAGAACAACAATTTGGCAAGGAAAATCAACAGATGAATCATAAATCACAACAACCCGGCAAGGGAACAACAACAGAAATAATACCGTCTCGGCAAAGGACAAAACTATAACCAATCTCTCTCAAGTGTATAACTTAACAAAATAATCCCCAATCGAACAAATAATCAACAGTATTCACAACCAAGAATTTCCATCAGCTGAATAACCTCCAAGGTGAAATTTATTTCATAACACAGTGAATATCGATGAAAATCACACATATCATAAAAATCGACTCACGGGCATGCTTGACAACAACATATAGGTACTCGTCACCTCACCTATACGTTGAACATAGAATAAACACGTAGCAATTATCAACACCTATTCCCTCAAGCTAAGGTTAGTCCAATCACTTACCTCGACCTCCACGATCAAAATCAAGCCTTAAGCACCGCTTTTCCTTTTGAAACCGACTCCAAATCAATCGTATCTAAACATAATCGACTCGATAACATTAATAAATGCTACAAAGCTCACTTCCAATGCTTAATTATAGGTTTTCTAGCATTCTTCCCAAAAATCCAAAAATTGACCCCGGGCCCGCTTGGTGAAAACACGAGGTTCGGACCAAAACCCGATCACCCATTCACCCACGAGCCCGAATATATAATTTGTTTTGAAATCTGACCCCAAAACGAGGTCAAATTTCCAATAATTCAAAAGGTCCTAATTCTACCCAAATCCCTAATTTTCTACCCTTAATTTCATGTTTTCGGCCTAGAAATCTAATGGGTGTTGATAGAAATGGAAGAAAACGAGTTTAGGATTACATACCTATCAAGCTATGGTGAAGAAGTTCTTCAAAAATCGCCCAAGGAGGTGAAGAGAAGAAGAAATTATGAAAAATGGGGTAATTCCCGTAAGGTATTTTGTTTTTGAACTTAAGAAAATCACTGGGCAAAATAGCCTAGTGACTTATTCGTGCGATCGAATCGCCAAAATAACATCATAAACATCGAATTAAACCCCAAAATCAATGAAATTTCTCAAAACTTCTTTAAACATCAATTTTTGCATTTAAGGTCCGAATCACGTCAAATGAACTCCGTTTCTTACCAAACTTTACAGATATGACACAAATGTTATATCGAACCTGTACCGGGCTCCAGAATCAAGATACGGGACCGATACCACATGTTTCACATGTAATTTCATTTTCAAAATCTCTTATATTTTTCAGAAAATAATTTCTTTTAAAAATTCATTTCTCGAACTTGGGACCTCGGAATTCGATTCCGGGCATACGACCAAGTCCCGTATTTCCCTACGGACCCTTCGGGACTGTCAAATCACAGGTCCGGGTCCTTTTACCAAAAATGTTGACCAAAGTCAACTTTATTCAAATTTCAACACAAAATTATCATTTTATCAGTTTTTCACATAACGACTTCCTGGCTACACGCCCGGGCTATGCACGCACATCGAGGTGAGATAGAAGGAGGTTTTCACGACCCCGGAACACGAAATTAGCCAGAAATACACGGGATGACCTTTTGGGTTATCACAATCTCCACCTCTAAAACAAACGTTCGTCCTCGAACGGACATAGAAAGATACATGAATCGGGGAAAAGATGGGGATATATGCTCCGTATATCGGACTTAGACTCCTAGGTAGCTGCCTCAACAGGCTGACCTCTCCACTGAACGCGGACCAAAGGATAACTCTTTGATCTCAACTGACGAACCTGTCGGGCTAATATGGCTACCGGCTCCTCCTCATAAGTCAAATCCTTGTCCAACTGGACACTGCTGAAGTCTAGCACATGAGAGGGATCAGCAAGATACTTCCGAATTATAGATACATGAAACACCGGATGCACAACTGATAAACTCGGTGGCAAAGCAAGTCTGTAGGCCACCTCTCCTACCTTCTCAAGAATCTCAAAGGGACCAATGTACCTAGGGCTCAACTTGCCCTTCTTTTCGAACCTCATCACGCCCTTCATGGGTGACACCCGAAGCAATACCCGGTCTCCTATCATAAATGCCAAGTCACAAACTCTGCGGTCTGCATAACTCTTCTGCCTGGACTGAGCTGTACGAAGTCTATCCTGAATGATCTTCACCTTGTCCAAGGCATCCTGGACTAACTCTGAACCCAACAACCTAGCCTCTCCCGGCTCGAACCACCCAACTGGCGACCGACACCGCCTACCATACAACGCTTCATAAGGAGCCATCTGAATGCTCGACTGATAGCTATTGTTGTAGGCAAACTCAGCTAAAGGAAAAAGCTGGTCCCATGAACCTCCAAAGTCAATGACACATGCTCGTAACATATCCTCCAAGATCTGAATAGTACACTCGGACTGTCCGTCCGTCTGAGGGTGAAACGATGTGCTCAACTCAACCCGTGTGCCCAACTCACGCTAAAATACTCTCCAGAAATGGGAGGTAAACTGAGTACCTCGATCAGAAATAATGGACACGGGCACACCATGCAAGCGAACAATCTCCCTGATGTAAATCTTTGCTAATATCTCCGAAGAATATGAAACGGATACAGGAATGAAGTGTGATGACTTGGTCATCCTATCCACAATGACCCACACCGCATCAAACATCCTCTGAGTCCGTGGGAGTCCAACTATGAAATCCATGGTGATACGCTCCCACTTCCACTCGGGAATCTCAATTCACTGCATCAAACCACCGGGTCTCTGGTGCTCGTACTTAACCTGCTGACAGTTCAAGCACCGAGCTACATAGTCCACAATATCTTTCTTCATCCTTCGCCACCAATAATGCTGTCGCAAATTCTGGTACATCTTTGCGGTGCCCGGATGAATGGAATACCGGGAACTATGGGCCTCCTGCAATATCAACTCACGAAGGCCATCGACATCAGGCACACAGATACGACCCTGCATCCTCAAGACTCCGTCATCATAAACTGTAACTTGCTTGGCACCTCCGTGCCGAACCGTATCCCTAAGGACACATAAATGACGATCATCGTACTGCCGGTCCCGAATACGATCAAACAATGAAGAACGGGCCACAGTATAAGCCAAGATGCTGCCAATCTCAGAAACATTCAATCTCATGAACCGATTGGCTAAAGCCTGAACATCTAAAGCAAACGGTCGCTCCCCGACCGGAATATAAGCAAGACTACCCATGCTGACTGACTTCCGGCTCAAAGCATCGACCACACATTGGCCTTTCCCGGATGATATAAGATGGTAGTGTCGTAGTCTTTCAACAGATATAACCATCTTCTCTGCCTCATATTCAACTCTTTCTTCTTGAACAGGTACTGCAAACTCTTATGATATGTGAACACTTCACATGACACACCATACAGATAATGCCTCCAAATCTTCAACGCATGGACAATGGCTTCTAACTCTAAATCATGAACCAGATAGTTTTTCTCATGAACCTTCAACTGACGTGAAGCATAAGCTATAACCTTGCCATCCTACATCAACACTACACCAAGCCCAACCCGTGAAGCATCACAATACACGGTATATGGCCTTGAACCTGTGGGCAAAACTAACACTGGTACCGTGGTCAAGGCTGTCTTGAGCTTCTGAAAGCTCGCCTCACACTCATCTGACCACCTGAACTGGGCACCCTTCTGAGTCAACCTGGTCATCGGGGCTGCAATAGATGAAAAACCCTCCACAAACCGACGATAATAGCCTGCTAAGCCCAAGAAACTCCGAATCTCTGTAACTGTGGTGGGTCTAGGCCAATCTCTGACTGTTGAAATCTTCTTGGGATCCACCTGAATACCCTCGGCCGAAAAAACATGGCCCAGTAATGCAACCGAACTCAACTAGAACTCACACTTCGAAAATTTGGCATACAACTAACTGTCCCTTAAAGTCTGGAGGACGACTCGAAGGTGCTGCTCGTGCTCCTCCCGACTGCGGTAGTAAACCAAAATATCGTCAATGAAGACAATCACGAATAAATCCAAATAAGTCCTGAACACTCGGTTCATAAACTCCATAAAGGAAACTAGGGCATTTTTCAACCCAAATGACATCACCAAGAACTCATAATGACCATACCGAGTGCGAAAAGCTGTCCTCGGGATGTCAGATGCCCTAATCCTCAACTGATGGTAGCCATATCTCAAGTCAATCTTTGAAAACACTGTGACACCCTGAAGTTGGTCGAAAAAATCATCAATCCTCGGCAAGGGATACTTATTCTTGATAGTAACCTTGTTCAATTGCCGGTAATCAATACACATCCTCATTGTGCCATCTTTCTTCTTAACAAACAACACTGGCGCACCCCAAGGAGAAACACTAGGCCTAATAAATCCTTTAGCTAGAAAATCCTGTAACTGATCCTTCAACTCCTTTAACTATGGCGGGGCCATACGATATGGCGGGGTAGAAATGGGCTAAGTTCCCGGAGCCAAATCAATGCAAAAGTCTATATCCCTGTCGGATGGCATACCCGGCAGGTCAGTAGGGAATACCTCTGGAAACTCACGGACAATGGGCACGGACTCCATAGAAGGAACCTCGGCACTAGAATCACGAACATAGGCCAAATAGGCCAAACAACCCTTCTCGACCATGTGCCGAGCCTTCAAATATGAGATAACTCTACCGGAAGAATGACCAGGAGTCCCCCTCCACTCCAATCGGGGTACTCCCGGTAAGGCCAAGTCACAGTCTTGGCATGACAGTCTAGAATGGCATGATAGGGAGATAACCAATCCATCCCCAAAATGACATCGAAATCAACCATATCAAGAAGTAAAAGATCAACACGGGTCTCAAGACCACCAATAACCACTATACATGACCGGTAGACTTGATCTACCACAATAGAATCACCCACAGGTGTAGACACATGTACTGGAGTACTCAGGGAATCACGGGGCATAATTAGATAAGGAGCAAAATATGAGGACACGTAGGAAAATGTGGACCCCAGATCAAACAATACTGAAGCATCTCTGCTGGAAACTGAAACCATACCTGTAATGAATGCATCGGAGGCCTCAGCCTCATGCCTGGCGGGAATAACATAGCATCAGGGATGAGCCCCACCAATCTGAACATCCCTGGGTCGACCTACTGCGGGCTGACCTCTACCTCTCATAGCCTGTCCTCCACCACTAACTGTCTGGCCTCCACCTGTGGCACCTCGACCTCCACCCCTAGTTGGCTGAGGGGGTGGGGGTGCACCTGGTGCAGGAATCATAGCACGGGAACCCTGATGCTGAGAACCACCAGAAACTCGGGGGCAATACCTAGAAATGTGCCCTGGACCACCACATGTATAACAAGATCTCGGCTGCTGAGACTGCTGGCCCTGAAACTGCCCCTGTCGACCAGAATAACTACTCTGAAAACTCTGGAGCGGCGGTGCACTGATAGGAGCTGGTGGAGCACTACGTGATACCTGATGTGCTGACTGGAATGGCCTAGGAGGATGACCTCTTCCAAAAGAATCCGTGCCTCTAGATGAGGCAACACTGAATCGGCCAAAATAACGAGGCCTCTTGTCAGACCCCTGGCCACTGCCCTGTGATAAGACCATCTCAATCCGCCTGACCACATTGGCCGCCTCTTGAAATAAAATATCAGTACCTGTCTCTCTGGCCATCTGAAGTCTAATCGGCTGAGCTAGCCCCTCAATAAACCTCCTCACTCTCTCTCGGTCAGTGGGGAGTATCATAATAACATGTCTGTCCAAAGTGATAAACCGAGTCTCATACTGGGTAACTGTCATAGAGCCCTGCTGGAGACGCCCAAACTGCCTCCTAAGATCCTCTCTCTGGGTAACTGGTAGAAATTTCTCCAAGAACAACTCGAAGAACTAAGCCCAAGACAAAGGCGAAGATCCAGCTGGCAAGTCCAAGCAATAATCCCTCCACCAAGTCTTGGCGGGACCAGAAAGGTGGAAGGTAGCAAAATCGACCCCATTGGTCTCCACGATACCCATGTTCCGAAGAACCTCATAGCAACTGTCTAAGTAATCTTGGGGATCCTCTGATGGTGCACCAGTGTAAGTAGTAGGAAATAGATTGGTGAACCGATCCAATCTCCATAAAGCATCAGCAGACATAGCTTCTCCCTCAACGACCTGTGCCACAATATCCGGCTGAGCTACTCCACCTGTCTGAGGGGCTGGATTCCGGAACTGAGAAGCTAACTGCTCTGGTGTGCGGGTGGCAGGAGTCTGGGCCCCTCCCCCAGCCTGAGAGACGGCTGGTGCTGTAGGAAGTAGACCGGCTTGGGCCATGCTCTCCATAAGGCCCACCAAGCGTACCAGAGCGTCCTGAAGTACCGGGGTGGCAATGAACCCCTCTAGGACCTAAGCTGGTCCAACTGGAACTGTCTGAGTAAGAATCTCATCGGCAAACTCTACCTGAGGATCCTCCACTGGGTCTACTGCTCTGGGCTGAGCCCAGCCCCTGCCTCGGCCTCTAGTACATCCTTGGCCTCGTCCTCGGCCCCTCGTAGGGGCTGCAACTGGAGGATCGGGCTGCTGATCAGTAGATGAGGAAGCACGCGTTCTCGCCATCTGCGAGAGAATAGAATAGAACTCAATTAGCATTTAGAATTCAAATCGCACGACAGAGATGAATAGATGTGAAGTTATTCCTAACTTTGCAGCCTCTGGGGGATAAGTACAGACGTCTCCGTACCGATCCCTCAGACTCTACCAAGTTTGTCCGTGAATTGTGAGACCTAAAAAACCTAGTGCTCTGATACCAACTTGTCACGACCCAAAATCCCACCGTCGGGACCGTGATGACATCTAACGTTCAACCCGCTAGACAAGCCAACGTTACCGGTTATTCTGACTTGTTTCCTTATTTTTAACAATTTATAGGTGATATACAGGATCAGTATAAATAAAAATGCGGAACAATTGAAAGCTAACAACTTAATTTAATACTATTACAATTTCCACAATAAAATTTCCAGAATTCGCTGTCACAATTTCACGGACTGTCTATGAATACTACAAGTATAAGTCTGAACAAATAAAGTACCACTGTCTCAGAAATGTGTAAAGACAGGACAGAATAGGCCAAGGCCTGCGGACGCCTGCAGGGCTACCTCAGTGTCGCCTGATGGACCGAAGGGAGCCACCTAGATCAACATCCACTGGGTCCTGTACCGGGATCTGCACAACATAAAGAAGTTCATGTGTAGCATCGTACAACCGACCCCATGTACTGAGTAAGTGCCGAGCCTAACCTCGGCGAAGTAATGACAAGGCTAGGACACGACCAATAATAATACCTGTGCAGTTTAATAATATATAAAGGAGTAATGACAAGAAGTAAACAGTTAAATACACAAAAACAGGGAAAACATGCTGAGGAAAAAGGGAAAGCAATTACTGAATAATAGGACAAGGCAACAGTCTAAATATCATAGTAATAACAGGAAATAACAACACAGAATAAACAAGTGCACGACATCACCCTTCGTGCTTTACTCTCATCCTCACCAAAACAAGTGCACGACATCACCCTTCGTGCTTTTACTCTCATCCTCACAATGCAATAAATAAATACACGGTATCACCCTTCGTGCTTTTACTCTCATCCTCACAATAAATAAATAGAAACTACACGACATTAACCTTCGTGCTTTAAATATCATATCGTGGCACGACATCAGCCTTCGTGCTTTTACACTCTCATCCTCACAATGCAATAAATAAAATACTCGACATCACCCTTCGTGCTTTACACTCTTCCTCACCCAAACAATATCAAGAACAACAGTTTGGCAAGGAAAATCAACACATGAATCATAAATCCCAACAACTCGGTAAGGGAACAACAACAGAAATAATACTGTCCCGGCAAGGGACACAGCTATAACAAATCTCGCTCAAGTGTATAACATAACAAAATAATCCCCAATTGAATAAATAATCAACAGTATTCACAACCAAGAATTTCCATCAGTTGAATAACCTCCAAGGTGAAATTTAGTTCATAACACAGTGAATATCGATGAAAATCACACATATCATAAAAACCGACTCACGGGCATGCTTGACAAAAACATATAGGTACTCGTCACCTCATCTATACGTTGAACATAGAATAAACACGTAGCAATTAAGACTCAACACCTATTCCCTCAAGCTAAGGTTAGGCCAAACACTTACCTCGACCTTCACGATCAAAATCAAGCCTCAAGCATCGCTTTTCCTTTTGAACCCGAATCCAAATCAACCGTATCTAGACATAATTGACTCAATAATAGACTCACTTCCAATGCTTAATTATAGGTTTTCTAGCATTCTTCCCAAAAATCCAAAAATCGACCCCAGGCCTGCTTGGTCAAAGCACGAGGTTCGGACCAAAACCCGATCACCCATTCACCCACGAGCCCGAATATATAATTTGTTTTAAAATCCGACCCCAAAACGAGGACAGATTCCCAATAATTCAAAAAGTCCTAACTCTACCCAAATTCCTAATTTTTACCCTTAACTTCATGTTTTAGGCCTAGAAATCTAATGGGTGTTGATAGAAATGGAAGAAAACGAGTTTAGGATTACATACCTATGAAGCTATGGTGAAGAAGTTCTTCAAAAATTGCCCAAGGAGGTGAAGAGAAGAAGAAATTATGAAAAATGGGGTAATTCCCGTAAGGTATTCTGTTTTTGGACTTAAGAAAATCACTGGAAAAAATAGCCTACGCGATCGCGACAGGCCTACTGCGATCGCGTAGAGTATTGGACCTGGACCATCGCGATCGCGACCAAGCGACCGCGTTCGCGTAAAGTACTAGCTACCCAACCCCCATCCCCATATTTGCACTACGCTTTCGCGTGAGTCCTTTCGCGTTTGCGTAGAGCACTGCCCCCCCTCCCCCAATGTAACGACCCAGCCGTTCATTTTGTGTGTTGGGACTCCGTTCCCATGAATGACTCTTCCCATAGCGACTACTCGTGCCTTATGACTTGTGTGGGCAGGTAGTTTGAGATTCAGAAGTGATTTGGCCAGTTCAGGAACACTTGGTTCCTGAAGGCTAGCCTATTTTGGCTAATTTTGGCTCCGAGCAGCATTCTGAGCAAATGACCTCGGAATCGAGTTCTGACAGTTCCAGCAGCTCCGGATGATGATTTTGGACTTGGGAGTGTGTTCGCCTCGGGTTTCTGATGACCCGGGAATATTTCGGCACCTGAATTGGAATTCAGGATTTCATGTGATTTGGAATTTAGCCTGGAAACTGACCTCGTGATATCATGGACCGAATGGAATTCCGGATTTGGCAATAGTTTCGTATCGTCATTTATGACTTGTCCGCAAAATTTGGGGTCATTCCGAGCAGTATAGACT
>ML244706.1:61119-90096 GCA_005239495.1 Nicotiana undulata | reverse complement strand
GGTGCTCGGCAAGTATGGCCCGGGTGCTAGTCATGATCCTCCAGTTTGGGTCGTGACATAAAACCACTGAAATAACATCAAAATCAATGAATTAAACACCAAAATCTATGAAATTCCTCAAAAACTTCATTAACCTTTAACTTTTCCATTTTTGATCCGAAACTCGTCAAATCAAGTCCGTTTTACACCAAATTTTACAAGTAACTCACATAACACATATTAAACCTGTTCCGTGCTCCGGAACCAATACGGGTCTGGTAACCCAGTTTTCATATTGATTATCATTTCAAAAAACCTTTATATTTTTCAGAAAATAATTTTCTTTAAAAATTTATTTCTCGAGCTTGGGACCTCGGAATTCGATTCCGGGCACACGTTCAAGTCCCATATTTTCCTACGGACCCTCCGGGACCGTCAAATCACGGGTCCGGGTCTGTTTACCAAAAATGTTGACCAAAGTCAACATTAATCAATTAATTATTAGAAATTCAACTTTTCATCAAGTTTTCACCTACAAGCTTCCCGGCTACATGCCCGGGCTGCGCACACATATCGAGGTGAGATTAATAGAGACTTTCAGGGCCTCGAAAAAAAGATTTAGCTAAATTAACATAGGATGACCTTTTGGGTCATCACATGCTTAGTATTGAATCCTGCTGTCCCCTGATCCCCTGAACCTCTCTGATTTCTGCAACTATGTTCAAGTAAAGTTTTTTACCGAATATATGTATCTTCTCCTGCCTATTATGTGACTTATTTTTCCCCAGTCCCCATTGTTTTTGATTTTTTGATTGGTCTATTACTTCTCTGACCTTACTACTATTTTCAAAAGCTTTTCTTTCTTTTTCAAAATAATTCTTGAGTTGTAGAGTTTTTCAACTGAACTCTTTTCCAAAACCTCTGTTCCTCTTAAACTCAATCCTAGCACTTCACACTATTCCTAGAAACTTAACTTCCACCCCCTCAGTGTAAGCATTGCTTAGGGAACCTCTTGAGTTCCCTCTGAACTTTGACGCACTGAGATTGGTGATTCCACACTGCACATGCTTAATTTTGGCAATGTATCTGGGTGCTGGTATTGGCCAGGGACCCACGAGGCCCTAGGGAGCTTTGCCGCACCCAGACCATGTAAGGCTGTGAAACTCGAAAGGATTGAGGTTGGGAGATATGGGCTTGATTGAAGGCTCCCTATAGAATTAGCTTCTTATTTTCCTTTAAGTGATGTAATTTATTATTCTTGGTTTGTAATAATTTGTAAACGAATAATTGGGGCTGGATAGTGGATATGGAGGGGGTTATGCATGTTTAGTATAGTAACGGGTAGAGATCATGACCAGAGGTTTACTTCCCTATGTGTGCAATAGACATCCTGTTCAGGACATGCATATCATGCATTAGAAATTATGCTTAGGTTTTTATTTCAGCATATATATTATATTCATGACATCTCACAAGCCCTGCTCACCATTAACAACTCTGATAAAGTAATGAAATTTCCATAATGTTACTACTGCTGCATTCTCATAAGCACTACATTTAAAAAACCATGTTTTAGGTATCCATGTGAGCATTAGATATTATGTTCTCTAGGACTCTGCGTCCAGCATGTTGTTTCAAGTAATACTCTATCAAACACCTAGTTATTACGTATTAAATCTAGGAACCCCGCTAAAATCGTGTTCAATGTTTTAAACGTTTTTTCCTTTGCAAATGCATTATCCTTCATGCCCTTAAAATCAGTGTTAAATCTGTATTTCACTTATTTTTAACAAATAATCAGTATATAGGCACGCCTAGGCAAACCTTAGGTCTAATATTCATTAAAACCAAAATGGGTCGTCCTATGTCTTGCTTGTATTAAAAGTGATCTTTAGTCTCTTATAAAATATTTAGAACTTTGTTGTTTGTTACTGTTTTCACTCTTGCTTTCCCTAACAATTAATGGATTTTCCAAACAATTATCCTTTCGACAAAATCATTCTGTTCGAATCGTTGCTCTATTTTTAAAACTACTAGTTTCTGAAATAGCTTACTCATTCTCCTTTCATTAAAGTTTTCCTTAAACTACTGGCTTCTACTCTGCTTTGAACTGATAAATCTTTTAAAGTCACTTCCCCTTTTGATCCTTGTGTTATTTTAGCATCATGCTTTACTAATCTCTCTAAAGCTTCCCGTTTACTTTTACTAGGGACTTCATTAAACTGTTGTGCACTTTTTAATACCTACTCCTGTCTTTAAATTACTGTAATCTTTTTAACATCAATCATTCTCCTCTTAAACTACTCTGTTCAAGTGAATTTCCTGCTTCGTTACTGAGTTTTCAAAATCGTTCCTTTTTGCTAAAACCTGCTGAAACCTACTGTTTTCCAACTCGGAATAACTGTTTTAAATCCTGACTTTAAGACTTTTATTGTGTTTGAGACGTGCTATTTATGTGTTTACCTGTGGAGGGGTCTGTGAGCCTCATAGCTTCCCATTATGTGTTCCCCATATCTGTAGTCCTATTTGTTTTACATGTCACTTAGAATTTTATCCTTTTAAACCTAGGGGTTCAACCTAGTACTCACCTTGTAGGATTAGTAGTCCTAAATACCCTCTAGGACTTATAGAATAGGATGGGTAATAGCACGCAATAAGCTTCGTGACCGACACACGCATTTTAAATACCTTAACGGGGTGGGAAGGGTAGAATATGGATATGATGACCGGTGCGCTAATACCACGTGTAGCCCCTCTTCGAGGTGTGACATACCGGGTATTGCATTGATGTGATCCATATTGATTTAAAACCTATTACATTTTCATTCAAATGATTTTACTTTGCTATTCTTTAAATTTCTTTTAATAATTTCAGTATTTACTTGAAATCCCCTCTTACGTGAGCCTTGCTTGTTTACTGTCCAAATTCACAAAACTATTTGTTGGGACCCACAGTTGTGGATTTTGAGGGGTGCCTAACACCTTCCCCTTGGGATAACTTCAAGCCCTTACCCAATCTCTAGTAATGCAAACTAGTTTATGATTTAATTATTCTAGGTGCCCTAATGCACCATAAAATCGTTAGGTGGCGACTCTTCCTTAAACCTTTTCCTTTAAGGAGTTGTCCAGAATGTCATGAAACCCGATCTCCGCGTACCTAACCTGTGCGAGAAAAAATGGGGCGCGACAGCATGTCGACTCTGCTGGGATCTTTCCCTAGGCTTATACCATTACAAGTTGCTTTGTGAATTTGGACCTTTAATTTATATTTAAATGCTTACACCATTTCCTATTCTCCGTTATATGTTGTTAACTGTTTAATTTTTGCAAGTATTTATTTCTCCTGTATGAAACTGACATATCTTCATGTTTTCTTTGTAACTGCTTTCCATTGTAGCTGTTGTATTTCCTTTCTTTACCGCTTTCCTCAACGTGAAAATACATGCCTATTTGTTTAAATGCTATTTATTGAATATCATGCTCCGCATTCATATTCCACTCGTGCCAAATAAAAATCCTATAGCAACGCTTACAATGAGTGGTTGCGCTATTCCAATATTACTACCCCCTAAATTCGTATAGGGGTATTTGCGGTAAAACTAGTTGATCAGTGGTGCAGTCGACAGTTCTGTGCCTTCCCCCTTGAGTTGTCCGCTCAAGGGTACCGATCTAAAACCCCATAGAAACCTTACTCTATTGTAATGTTGCATGCATCATGGTCAAACCTAGCCAGGCTAATGTGTTGTCCGCACCGTAGCCTTTAAGACAGCCTTGTCCAAAGTCCATTGGGTTTCCCTGGAACCCAAACGGACACCTTCATGTTCTGTGCATTTATTTGGGGAACTAAATGCTCTTTGCTAATTATTGATGTTAAATAGTCGAGTCCGGTGGGGGTAAGGGTCTAACCCTCTTTGTTTTGTAGAAATGAGGCACGGAATCCCCATATTCGGCATGGTCGCCAATATCCACCCCAAATTGTTAAACTGGTGGGGGGATCTTCACTCCAGCGACAAAACACTCGTCAGGAAACACTTGGGCAACCTGTCCTCTCTTTTGGATATTCAGCCTAGCAAAATGACGATAGAGCCTGCTACCTTATTCTGGGATTGCGATCGGTCGGTATTCCGCTTCGGAAACAAGGAAATGACATCGCTGCTGGAGGAAATAGGAGGTTTGGCCGGTTTGGCTTGGGAATCTCCAGGGTTGCTGATGCCTGATAATCGCATAGGCCGGGGTTTTCTCAAAATGATGGGACTAAAGAAAAATCCGGACTTAGTATGTTTAAAGGATTCGTACATCCCTTTTGATTACTTGTACAAAAGGTTCGGTCATAGAAATCATACCGCACTTATCAGGATGAGTTCGCCCTTACTTCTCTAGGGCACATCCATCGCCGAGGGTTTGCTTTCATGGCTTGTTTTCTGGGTTTAATGGTGTTCCCGACAAAGAAGGAGAGGATTCACACTAGGTTGGCCATGGTCACTAAGACTTTAATGGAGGGGATCAACGGACAGGACTTCAGCATTGTGCCTATGATCATTGCAGACATATACCGAGCCTTAGAAAAGTGTCAACGGAGAGCAAGACACTTCGAAGATTGCAACTTACTGCTTCAACTTTGGCTCACTGAACACCTGCAAAGGGGTGACTACCGACAAGACATCCATCAAAGAATCTAGGATGACCATATCGCTTTCCACCACCCAAAGCGAATGAACTATATTTCAGACATGTTCGCTCTCCCAGAAAATGCCGAGGGATGGGTTGAGTTACTGGGAAATGTGACCGAGGACCAGATTCAGTGGATGTTTGAATGGTTCCCAACAGACGAATTTATCATCCGATCCCGAGACGCTTCATTTCTGATATTGATTGGTCTGAGGGGAACGTACCCTTACGTCCCTCTCCGAGTTATGAGGCAAGCAGGGAGGAGGCAGGTTATACCTAGGGTTGAGAAGATGAGACATCTTCGAGCAGACTTCCAGGATGACGACAGCCCTCACAAGTGCCAAGCCCAACATTTGTGGCACTACAAGATTGTACTTGAGAAAGACACCATCGAGCCAGATATGTATCATGCCGGTTGTACTCCTTTCTATCTAAGCTGGTTAGAAGAAGATATGGATGGCCAATTCGAGCCAGGATTCTCTCAGGGTCACCGGGTCATAGATGAGAAGGCCGAAGCGCAAGTTAAATTCAACAATCTACGCAAGAGGCTCCATGAATGTGAAGATAATCATCACCAGATACACGAGTCCAACAGAAAGCTGATTGAGGAATGGAAGGATATGGCTATCAGCTCCAACAAGAGGTTAGGGTACTTGGAGTGAGGTATAGTCGAGCTGGAGGAAAAGTTCATCAAGAGAATCGAGGACTGCAAAAAGGCTGAAGGAGCCGAAGGGGGATATCTAGCCAGGACCTACTTGCTGCTGGGACTTCGCGAGTTGGGAAAGCTGATCGAAGGCAGCAGGAATGCCGAATCTGGGGAAGGTCCTTCTGGGACCAATTAGATAGGGGTGTATTTTATTTTGTCTCCTTTGATGTAATAAGGCCATTGGCCATTAGTGACTTTTATTTTTTCGCATATTTAGAGTCGTTTTTATCATCAATAAAATGAGGCATTTAGCATTTCAAGTTCTCCAAATTAATTTGTCGCTAGGCCTACCTCGGGCACAAAGAGGTTCCCCAACTTAGGATGCGTTTTATATTTTCGCATTACGTGTTTAAATTACCGCAATATGTTTTATAATCCTCACTGACTTCGTTACCTTTTTGTTTTTCCTTTATTTATTATTCCCCTCCCCAAAGGTTAGTTTGTGCATTCTGGCATCATCAATCTATCGCACAAGATCTAAGGGCCCTCCTCCTACTCCTCCTCATAGTCCTCCCAGGGGCAAAGACAAAGGCTAAAGTAAGATGGAAGAATCCAGCGACGCCAGACAAGAGAATAGGGTTGAACCAGTAGAGGCCTCTGACGGCCGGGGTATTCAGGTTTTGCATGAGAACATGTCACCATTGGAACAAAAGTTGCTGAATTTCAAGAAGAGCTTGATCAGGTCCGGAATTTGGCCAATCTGTCCTTTTCCCTCAATGTCCCTGACGTCACCCCTACACTTCCACAAGATATCCCAAAACAGTCAAATCACCCTGCAAATCACCCTCACGCGACTCCCCCTAAGAGCCAAACCCTCCCAGCACAGTGCAACAATTTCCAAAACACTCCGCCTCCACCCCCGGGACCTCAGACTCACACAAAAGATCATCTCTTTGCCTGCAATAATCCCATCTAAGAATAACCAACAAACAAAGTACAAAAATTTTCTAAGTCTTTAAGCATAAATAATATAATTCAACAGTCTAAACTAATCTCCCAGGACAGGAGTCAACCGATCACGAGTATCTAAGAATAAAACTAACTCTGCTAATGTCATAAAAATGTCTAGTGATAAAATACTAATATTAATAAAGGAAGGGAAATGGAGAAGCTGCGGACGTTGGACAGCTACCTTGAAATCCCAAAGCTGACGATGAACAGAACTCGGATGACTACTGCTCCGAACCAATACCTAGATCTGCACACAAGGTTGCAGGGAGTAATAATGAGTACGCCAACTCAGTAGATACCTACACTCACTGGGGGTGTACAGACTCCGGAGGGGCTCCTACAACCCAAGCGCTATAAACAAGTCAAATCATGGCATCAATCTTTTCTCAAGCACTCGGCCTCTCTCATATCATAAATATCCTCACAATATTGGCCCTCGGCCTCACTCAGTCAGACACTCTCAACATGCCACTCAGGCCATAAATAAAAGGGTTCTCGACCCAAAACAACATTTCATTTCAAGAAATAATATCAATAACTCAGAATGTCAAAACAATTTATCAAGAAGGACTAAGTGAAAAAGCATAATATAATAAGTGAGGAATATCAGGAAAATATCCCCCAAGGGGTTAAGCAGATCGGCACTAGGCCCCAAACATGTCTTACAGCCCATATATATCAGCTCATAGTAATACTGTAGAATATAGGCTTTAAAAGCAGTTTCGCAACTCAATAGTTGCCTAAGAAGGTACATTTTTTTAAATTTCCAATTCGTGCATGCCCCACGCTCGTCATCCAGTGCGTACGTCACTCCAAATCCGTGAAAGGATGTAAAGTCCGGGGTTTCATCCCCTCATGACAGGATTTAAAGACATTACTTACCTCAAACTAGCCCGAAAAGCTATTCCGCAACACGCTTGTTTCTCGGATAAACTTCCAAGTGCTCCAAATCTATAAAGATCAGATTTTTCACATAACATTATGCTAAGGGAATGAATTCCAATCGAAAAATATCAATTTTAGCACAAAACCCGAAATTAGCCAAAACCCGACCCCGGGCCCGCGTCTTAGAACTCGACAAACTTTATACCAAAATGATTTTCATCATCTCACGAGTCCGTACATATAAAGAACTCTGAAATCAGAGTCCGTTTGACCCCTCAAATCATCCCTAAAAGGCCTCATAATCACAAGCCCTAACTTCACCTTTTTCTACTGATTTTCCCCAATTGAACAATGTTAATTTAGTCCTTAATCACATATAATCAAGTTATAGGGTCCAAAATCCTTACCTCAATGAAGAACAATCGATTTCCCTCTTCGAAATAGCTCAAAAAGCCCTATTCCCGTTAAATAATGGTGGAAAAGTGGGCAAAGGTCGCGGAGGGTTTTAATATATATTGTCAAGTTATTACTTCATTGCGATCGCGGGAGTTCCCACGCGATCGCGCAGAGAAAATTCCACAAACCCTCAAAAGACCCTACGCGATCGCAACACACGACACACGATCGCGATTCAACAGGACCTCAACCCACGCGATCGCGAACCAACACATGCGATCGCGAAAAACACTGGCCTCCTCCGTCACGCGCTTCTCTAACCCTACGCGATCGCGCCAAGACCCACGCGACCGCACTGACCAACACTGCTCCCCTACGTGATCGCACTCCTACTCTTGCGATCGCGATTCAAAAAAATAGCCTGAGCCTCATATTACTCTACGTGATCGCAACAATAGCCACGCGATCGCGATGAAGGGACACCAGTTGTTGTAGCACCAGAAAACCAGCATTTCTCCTAAGTCCAAAAGTGCTTGTTTGAGCATCTGAAATACATCCGAGGCCCTCGGGACCTCAACCAAACTTACCAACATATCCCATAATATCATTCAAACTTAGTCGAGCCTTCAAAATACCAAAAACAACACAAAAACACCAAAATCACATCGAATTCAAGTCTATGAACTTTGAAATTTCTAAATTCCACCAACGATGCCGAAAATATCCAAAACACATCCGATTGACCTAAAATATTGCAGACATATCAAAAATGACATTACGAACCTGTTCCAACTTCCGGTATTCCATTTCGACCCCAATATCCGATTTTCCACTGCCGACCGGAAATCACCAAAAACTAACTTTCGCCAATTCAAGCCTAATTCTACACCGGACATCATAAAACTATTCCGAACACACTCCTAAGTCCCAAATCACCTAACGAAGCTATCCAAATAATAAAATCTGCATTCCGAGGTCATTTACTAATAAGTCAACTCTCTGTTGACTTTTCCAACTATAAGGCTATTTTTAGAGACTAAATGACTAAATTCTCACTACAACCATTCTGAACCCGATCCAACCACCTCTAACACATCATAAACAGTACAACCAACCTATGACAAGGAAAAAATAGTAAATATAATGCAGGTTCTACGTAACGACCGACCAGATCGTTACAACAACTTGGCAATACAAGTAAGTTACTGCTATTTACCATATCGTTTAAGACGTTGCCTTCTAACTATGGGAGTATTTAGGGAGGATGAAAAATTTGGAGCATCAAAATTGATGTTACTCTGGATGGCCGAAGGCCTCGTTCAATGTAGTGATGAGAGAGGATTGGAGGAGGTAGCTGAAGGTTACTTGATCGATATAGTTTCTAGTAGCCTACTAATGGTTTCAAAGATTACCTTTGACAGCAAGGTGAAGTACTTGCAAATTCATGATCTAGTGCGTGACTTTGTCTTAAAAAAAGCTAAAGAAGAAAAGTTCATGCAAGTTATAGGGACGCATAACCAATATCAAACTTCAGATGATGAGGAACATCGAGTCTGCATTCACCTCGACCATAAGCTTTGTCATGATTTGCAGGGATTCAACAACAAAGTAGATAGATTCCTCCTAAGCGGCTCAAAAACAGGAACATCTTTTGGTCAAGATCTTAAATCGTTCATTGTTACTAATAACGTGGATGATTATCTTGCTTATAAAGATTTTTGGAATAATGAGTCTAGTTTTCACAGTAATGTTTCTAAAGAGTATTTATCTCGTTCCTATCATTTCTCGTCAGTTGGAGACTTAAGACTTCTTAGAGTGTTGGATTTCAAGAACTGCATTCTAGGGGATTATACGAATATAGTTGATATACTACAATCACTAGTTTGCTTAAGATACCTGGGAATGTGTTTCGAAAAGTTTTTTGTGATGACCCAAAAGGTCACCCAGTGTAATTTTAGCTAAATCTGTGTTTCGAGGCCCTGAAAGCCTCCTTTAATCTCACCACGATATGCGTGCGTAGCCCGAGCGCGTAGTCAGGAAGCCGTTATGTGGAAAATTGATAAAATGATAATTTTAATAATAACTATTTGAATAAAGTTGACTTTGGTCAACATTTTTGGTAAACGGACCCGAACCCGTGATTGGACGGTCCCGGAGGGTCCGTAGGAAAAGATGGGACTTGGGCGTATGCCTGGAATCGAATTTCGAGGTCCCAAGTCCGAGAATTAAAATTTTAAAGAAAATTATTTTCTGAAAAATATAAAGGCTTGTATGAGGCGTTGTATGGTAGGCAGTGTCGGTCGCCAGTCGGGTGGTTTGAGCCGGGAGAGGCTAGATTGTTGGGTTCAGAGTTAGTTCAGGATGCCCGGGACAAGGTGAATATCATTCAGGATAGACTTCGTACAACTCAGTCTAGGCAAAAGAGTTATGCGAATCACAGAGTTCGAGATTTGGTATGTATGATAAGAGACCGGGTATTTATTCGGGTGTCGCCCATGAAGGGCGTGATGAGGTTCGGAAAGAAGGGCAAGTTGAGCCCTAGGTACATTGGTACATTTGAGATTCTGGATAAGGTAGGAGAGGTGGCCTACAGACTTGCTTTACCACCGAGTTTATCAGCCGTGCACCCAGTGTTTCATGTATCTATGCTTCAGAGGTATATTGCCGATCCATCTCATGTGCTTGACTTCAGCGGTGTCTAGTTGGACAAGGATTTGTCTTATGCGGAGGAGCCGATAGCGATATTAGCTCGGCAGGTTCATCAGTAGAGATCGAAAAGTTATCTTTCGGTTCGTGTCTAGTGGAGAGTTCAGCCTGTTGAGGCAGCTACTTGGGAGAACGAGTACGATATGCGGAGCCGATATCCCCATCTTTTCCCCGATCCAAGTATCTTTCTATGTCCGTTCGAGGACGAATATTTGTTTTAGAGGTGGAGATTGTGATGACCCAAAAGGTCATCCCGTGTAATTTTAGCTAAATTTGTGTTTTGAGGCTCTAAAAGCCTCTTTTAATCTCACCTCGATGTGCCTGCGCATCCCGGGCGCGTAGCCGGGAAGCCGTTATGTGGAAAATTGATAAAATGATAATTTTTATAATAACTATTTGAATAAAGTTGACTTTGGTCAATATTTTTGGTAAACAGACCTGAATCCGTGATTTGACCGTCCTAGAGGGTCCGTAGGAAAATATGGGAATTGGGCATATGCCCGGAATCGAATTCCGAGGTCCCAAGTCCGAGAAATGAATTTTTAAGGAAAATTGTTTTCTGAAAAATATAAAGGCTTTTGAAAATGAAATTTGATGTGAAACCTGTGCTATCGGGCCCGTATTATGGTTCCGGAGCCTAGAACAGGTTCAATATGTTTTATATGAGTTATATGTAAAATTTGGTAAGAAACGGACTTAGTTTGAGGTGATTCGGATAAAAAATGGATAATTTGGAAGTTTATGAAGTCTTGAGAATTTTTATAGATTTTGAGGTTTAATTCGATGATTATGATGTTATTTTGGTGATTTAATTACACGAATAAATCCATAGGATGTTTTTGAGGTTGTTTGTTTACTTGATTTTGAGCCCCGAGGGCTCGAGTGAGTTTCGGGTAGGTGTCATAGTGCAAAACACCTTAGAAATTCTGGTGTAAAATGAAATTGCAGGTGTCTGGTGTGTTACTCTATGCGATAGCATAGGTATAGTTGCGATCGCATAGCTTTGAGAAGGGGGAGGGGTTAGGTACTCTGTGCGATCGCACTACGACCGCATAGTAGGTTAGGTGGACCGGGGGGCTGGGTAAGATTGCCCTGTGCGACCGTACAAGGCCATCTGTGATCGCGGAGACCTAGGAAACAGATCACTATGCGATCGCACATCCTCCTTCGCGATCGCATAGCATTAAAAACGCCCAGTTATTTAAATGCCCAAAAACATAATACTCATTACGGGATTTCATAATTTTGCACACCCTTCTTCTTCTCCACACCTCCTTGGGCCATTTTTGAAGAGCTTTTTCACCATAGCTTCATAGGTAAGTAATCCTAACTTCATTTTCTTCCATTTTCATTTACATTTATTAGATTCTATACCTAAAATTGTGGAATTAAAGGGTAGAAATTGGGGTTTTGGGTAGAGTTAGGGCTTTTTAATTATTTGGGAATTTGACCTCGTTCTGGAGTCGGATTTTAAAACAAATTATATATTTGGGCTCGTGGGGGAATGGGTGATCGGGTTTTGGTCCGAACCTCGTGTTTCGACCAAGCGGGCCCGGGGTCGATTTTTGGAATTTTGGGAAGAATGTTGGGGATTCTTTAATTAAGCTTTGAAATTGAATTGTTGAGCTATTATTGATGTTATTGAGTCAATTATGTCTAGATACGATTGTTTCGGAGTCGGATTCGAGAGAAAAAGCGGTGCTAGAGGCTTGATTTTGATTCTTGGAGCCGAGGTTAATGTTTGGCCTAACCTTAGCTTGAGGGAATATGTGTTTAGTCTTAATTGCTATGTGATAATTCCCTGTCCAGTGTATAGGTGAGGTGACGAGTACCTATATGTTGTGGTCAAGCATGCCCGTGAGTCGAATTCTATGATATATGTAGTTTTCACTGATATTCTTTGTGTTGTGAAGTAATTGTCATTCTGGAATTTATGCATTGAGGGTAATTCATGTTGTATAATATTATTGATTATTCATTCGGTTGAGGATTATTTGTTTAGTTGTACTTCTGAGTGAGATTGGTTATAGCTGTGTCCCTTGCCGGGACGGTAGAATTCTTGTTCAAAGATTCTGTGCATTTAAGGTTTCTTATTGTTGAATCTTCCTGTCAAATTGCTGCTTTTATATATGTTTTGCACGAGGGGACATTCCATGCCGAGTGTCTGTGAGGTTATGCACGAGGGGACATTCGGTGCCGAGTGATTATTTATTTATGCACGAGGGGACATTCCGTGCCGAGTAATTATTTATTTATGCACGAGGGGACATTCCGTGCTGAGTGATTATTTATTTTATGCACGATGGGACATTCCGTGCCGAGTGATTATTTATTTGTGCGGTGCCGAGTGTTTTGTGAGGTTATAGCATGAGGGGACATGCCGTGCCGTTCTGTTTATTTATTAGTCCAGAGTTGTTAATTCCCGCTGTTATTTTATACATTTCAGTTATTCTCTTGTTCTGTCATCTCAGTGAAGTGTTGCCCTTCTTCCCCAGCATGTTAATCCCATTTTTTTGTGCTTAACTGTTTATTTCTTGTCATTACTTCTTTATCATATTATTGAACTGCACAAGTATTCGTTATTTGTCGTGTCCTAGCCTCGTCACTACTTCGCCGAGGTTAGGCCCGACACTTACTCAGTACATGGGGTCGGTTGTACTGATGCTACACCTGCACTTCTTTATGTTGTGCAGATTACAGTGCCAGACCCAGTGGACATTGAGCGAGGGAGTATCTTTCAGTCCACGGTGACACCGAGGTAGACCTGCAGCCGTCTGCAGGCCTTGGCGTCACTATTTATCTCTTCCCTTTATGTCTTATCTTGTATTTCTAGACAACTACATCTGTTTATTTCAAACTCTTGTTTTAGTAAATCTTAGACTGTCCGTGAAATTTGTGAAACCTGTTCTGGGGGTTTATGTACGGAATTTCCTATTATTTATTATATTAAGCTGTAAATCTTTAGCTTCCGCATTTTTATTCATTTGTTCATGCTTATCGTTTATCTTTTAGTTATTAATAACAAAGAAATAAGTAAATATAACCGGTACGTTGGCTTGTCTAGCAGGTCCAACGTTAGATGCCATCACGGCCTTAACGTGGGATTTCGGGTCGTGACAAGTTGGTATCAGAGCACTAGGTTGCTTAGGTCTCACAATTCACGGACAAACTTGGTAGAGTCTGAGGGATCAGTACGGAGACGTCTGTACTTATCCCCCAGAGGCTGCAAAGTTAGGAATGACTTCACATCTATTATTATCTGTCGTGCGAATCGAATTCTGAATACAAATTGAGTTTCTATTCTACTCTCTCGCAGATGGCGAGGACGCGTGCTTCTCCAGGTCCCGATCAGCAGCCCGATACTCCTATTGCAGCTCCTACGAGGGGCTTTGGTCGAGGCTGAGGCCGTGCTAGGGACCGAGGCCGGGGCAAGGCTGAGCCTAGAGCAGCAGCCCTAGTGGAGGATCCTCGGGTAGAGTTCGCCGAGGAGATTCCCACTCAGACAGTTCCAGTTGGACCAACTCAGGTCCCAGAGGGGTTCATTGCCACCCCGGTACTTCAGGACGCTCTAGTCTGCTTAGTGGGACTTATGGAGAGCGTGGCTCAGGCCGGTCTTCTTCCTACAGCACCAGCCGTCTCTCAAGCTGGGGGAGGGACCCAGACTTCTGCCACCCGCACACCAGAGCAGTTAGCTCCTCAGTTCCAGATTCCAGCACCTCAGAAAGCTAGAGTAGCTCAGCCGGGTATTGTGACACCGGCAGTTGAGGGAGCAGCCATGTCTGCCGACGCCCTATGGAGATTAGATCGGTTCACCAAGTTATTTCCTACTACTTTCACTGGTGCACCATCGGAGGATCCCTAGGATTTAAAGGCATGTGATTACTTCATGAGGATATAGAGTTAATTGAGAGGTTTCCCAATCTTCAAAAGCATCTCCTCTTAATAATTGATAAAGATTTTGATGAAGATGACTCCCTCTTTCTGAAATTTGATGTTCTTACACAACTTCAATCCCTCATGCTTGGTTCGATGTGTAATATCTCCAAGTATGATTTATCTTCAAGTCTCAAAGAGTTGATCCTCCGCCAAGTTAATATACTAGCAAGTGCAACTTCCACAATCGCTGGGTTACCCAACCTTCAAAGGCTGATATTTGAAGGGTGTAGACTGAAGCAAGAGGAGTGGGACGTTAGAGATATGGAGTTCCCAGTACTCAAAATTTTAAAATTTTGAAGCGTTCATCTTAGGAGTTAGCATGTCTCAGAATCATCATCATTTCCCATGCTTGAGAGTTTAGTGCTAAGATCTATTGAATTGCTCGAGAAGATTCCTGATAGTTTTGTGGATACTGGAACGCTTAAATCAATCAAGTTGATCTATTGTGATGATAATTTCAAGGCTTCAGCTTTGGAGATCAAGGAAGAAGTAGAAGCAACTTCAGGATGTGACAATCTCAAGGTCTATATTTTCCCACATTACTCTCGGTATGTCTTTCTTTTTACTTCTTTTTTCTTGATAAACTCATTCAATTTCTTATTTTAATTTATTATGTTATTGTTGTTAAAACTGCAGAATTTGTTTATTGTTACATTAATCCAAACACATTGTTAATGTTGTTAAAAAAAGGTAACAAAAAGAAAAAGAAGAGGAAGAGAAAGAGGAAGAAGAAGCAGCCGAATAAAAAGAGAAAGGAGAAGAAGAAAAAGAAGAAGAAGAAGAAGAGAACGGAGAAGAAGAAAGAAAAGAAGAAGCAGCAACACCAAAAGTAGATGCAGAAGAAAAAGAGAAGCGAGAAGAACAAGAAGCAGCAGTAGCAGTGGAGGAGGTAGAAGTAGCAGCAGAAGAAAGAGAGAAGGAAGAAGAAGCAACAGAGGTAGAAGCAGAAGAAAACGAGAAGGGAGAAGAAGCAGCAGCTGCAGTAGCAAAAGTAGAAGCAAAAAAGAAAGAGGAAGATGACAAAGTTACAGAGCTATTAGTGTCGTCATTTAAGACTTTCAATCTTGGTTATATGCTTTTCCTTTTTCTTCTCTTATTCTTTTGGTCGCATAAATATAAGAAATAGTCCACATAACTAACTTATTAAGACATCTAGAAATTATAAAAGTTGTTTAGACATTTTCCTCATTCATGTTATTCTATGTAAGGCCCCATAAATTATGGACAACAATTTGAGCTAGTTTTGTAACACGAGGTGGATGTTGTGTTGGGAATATGTGAAGGTATTTACGTGATTAGTTGATAATGTGTTAAAATAGTAAAGTTAAGCCATGAACTGAATATGTTTCTATTTTGGTTAGATTCCTCATTTGTTCATCTCTATTTTAACCAATCCCCTTTTTCTTCTGAAATTATTCATCCCTTGGCAGTTGTGGCGAGGCTCTGAACATCATAAAAGATCCTGGTTTGGCCTTGAATAGACCCCTACTTTGATAGAATATCAGCTACTATATTTGCTTCCCTAAAGCAATGTACTGCAAAGACATTCTTGAATATTACTAATATAGCGCTGAAGCGCCCATACATCATGTCAATTATGATCTTTCAGTTCATCTTCATTAGGACTTTTGCACCACTGATCCACCTTCCTTTCTGATCATGCTTGCTTCTTTCTCCATACATAAAAAGCTTTCATCTGTATTGAATTTAGTGCTTTGGGAAAGTGGACTTGTGTCAGTAGATTAGAATACCATAAACACTAGGGGAATAGTGATAATCTGCAATATATCTTGAAGAAGATCCGTAGTTAATTTGTTTAAAATATTCTATCAAAAGTAACTTGATAATCTTCTAAATAACTCAAAATACTTTAGTTTGAGTTTGGCCATACCTGACAGCACACCTTATCTTCCATAATGAAAAAAGTAAGGATCTTGCATAGAATTGTTGACTGATGCAGCCACCACCTCCAAGCATGGTTCTAATCTGGTTAGAATCCAGCATGATGCCCATGGCATTTTCAAAATAGGTCCACACTCTATTAATTGTCATATTTTCAATGAGTAAGTGAGTGGTGGTATCTGATACAGGGGACCTACAACAAGTGCATTTGGAAACAATATTTTGACTAAATCTAGATAAAGTATTATCCAAATGAAGTTTTTCTTTAGAATCTTCCAACAGAGGAAAACTTTAAAAGGAATTCCTTTGTGCCAAAGCCTAGAAAAGGTGTCATTTTTATTTTTCTGTCCGATCTCTCTAGCAGAAGAACAAATGAACTATCCATTAGAACTAAATCCCAATAACATTGATCGTCTGCATACGTGCCAGAGATATGAATCTGTTCTATGTGACTTTGCATTTAGGATGGACTATCTTAGACAATTTGTTGGAGTTCCATATACTGCCCTGAGCGTATTCCTTGACCTTAGTCTTTCCTGATCTACCTACAGGTTGTAGTTCAAGAGCTAAAGGACCAAGTCCTGTCCAGCTGTGCCACCAAAACAATAAATTTCCTGTTGGTAATAAATCCCCTAAAAAAATAATACATAGTAATAAAAGCGGAATAATAACGTAGCACCGAGATGCAGTAATTAACAAGAATAAAAGAGTAACAACGACACCAAGATTTTTACGTAGAAAACCCTTTTGAATAAGGGAAAAAAAAACACGGCCCCGAGAGGAGCAACTGAAATCACTAAAGTAAGAAATTTTACACTTTGTAGGTCCGAGTAAAATACTTCAAAGGCCACTAAAACACTCAAAAGAAATAACCTCTTTTGATATTCCCACCTCACTACAATATCACTCACTCTCTATTTTTCTTTTGTGAAACCTTACTCTTTCTTTCTAACTCTCAGATATATTTTTCCACTGAGATTGGTGTATCTCCAAATGAAAATAGAGGTACCTATTTATAGTTGCAGATAGCCCATGTTGATGTATGCAGTGACATCAACACTACTGCAAAAGTCAGTCGCCCAAATCTTTTCTAAATTGGTTTGCTTGAAAACCAAGAAAGAAGCTTTTCTTCTTTCACATAAAGGGTTGGAATCCACAAATCTCCCCCTCTAGTCCTATTCACCTGAAGGAGGTAACACTGAGGATTCTAGTTTGAGTGCATGTCGACAAGTTCATTACATAGCTCGAACTTGTCTCTTGGTACTACCTTGGTCAGCATATCCGAAGGAATATCACTTGTATGGATCTTATTGACCTGCATAGATCCATCTTCTATCCTTTCTCAAATCCACTGATATCTCACGTCAATATGCTTCGTCCTTGCATGATACATGGTGCTTTTGCTGAGGTCTATTGCACTTTGACTGTCACAATAGACGACATACTCGTTTTGACGTAGTCCAAGCTATCGAAGGAACCATTTCAGCCAAACCATGTCCTTTCTAGCTTCAGTGACGACAATATACTCTACTTCAGTTGTAGAGAGTGCAACACCCTTCTGCAACTTTGACTGCCATAATATAGCTCCCCCTGAAAATGTGAACATGTATCCTGTAGTAGATTTATGATTATCAAGATCACATGCCATATCAACATCCGTATAGCCCTTCAAGATTGGATCAGATCCTCCAAAACACAAGCAATCTCCCATAGTACCTCTTAGGTACCTGAGTATCCATTTGACTACTTCCCAATGTTCCTTTCCAGGATTTTCAAGGAATCTGCTAACAACACGAACTAGATGAGCAATATCAGGTCTGGTGCATACCATTGCATATATTAAGCTTCCGGCTGCTGAAGAATAAGGAACACTAGCCATGTTCCCTTTCTCCTCCACTGTTGTAGGACCCATCTTCTTGCTCAACTTTAGATGACTAGAAAGAGGTGTGCTGATTGGCTTAGCATTCTTCATGTTGAAGCATTCCAGCACACATTCAACGCACTTCTCTTGAGACAACCACGACTTTCTGCTTGTTCGCTCTCGAACTATCTTCATACCCAGAATTTGTTGAGCTTGGCCACAATCCTTCATATTAAATGACTTGGACAGATCTCCCTACAACTTTGCGATCAACCCCTTGTCTTTTCCTACAATTAACACATCATCCACATACAATTCCAATATAATAAAGTTATTCTCAGAAAATATTTTGAAGTATACACATGGATCATAATAAGTCTTCATGTTTGTTTGACTTTTCATGAATGAGTCAAACTTCATGTACCACTACCTTGGTGCCTGCTTCAATGCATAAAGACTCTTATTCAACTGGCACACCATGTGTTTCTTTCAAGCTACTTCAAATCCTTCTGACTACTCCATATAAATCTCCTATTCCAAATCTCCATGAAGAAATGCAGTCTTCACATCCAACTGCTCCACTTTAAGATCTAGGCTAGTTGCTAAGCTAAAAATTGAACGAATAGAAGTCATTTTGACAACATGCGAGAAAATTTCGTCAAAATCAATACCTTTCTTCTGTTCGAAGCCTTTAACCACCAATCGAGCTTTGTATTGGACAAGCTTGCCATTTCCATCTTTCTTGAGTATAAAGACCCATTTGCATTTGAGTGTTCTTTTACCCTTTGGAAGTTCAACTAGCTTGTACGTGCCATTTTTCTGTAGAGATTCCATCTCTTCTTGCATGGATTTCATCCACTAGTTCTTTTCTAGACGGGACAACACCTCATTAAGACTATCTGGCTCCCTTTCATCACTGACGACGACATCCGAATATACTAAATCAAGCATATTTAATTTTCTTTCAGACGATGTCTGAACTGAGACTCTATGCTGCTTACCAAATAAACAAAAGTCACAAGGTTTTACCGTTTTACCTTTGGCTTAAGAAATGAGTGATTTCCTGGCATGAATTTGTAATCCCTTCTCGCTCATACGACCCATTATTTTGTGCCACAAATGCAACAATCTTATCTTGTGCCGTGTTCATTTCACCTGGGCATACTTCTGTATTTGTCTTGTACAACGTGCCACGAGCAACTCCCTTTGCAATCACCAATGATCCCTTGGCGCGTCTCCGCTTTTGATTTGCAAAATAGTTCTTGTATCCATCTCGGTCTAAAGCAATTCCTAGGATCAAGTTCATCAGCAAATGAGGTACATGTCGCACGTCCTTTACAACCAATGTGCATCCAACATTTGTCTTGATACAAATGTCTATGATCCCCGCAATCTTTGAGTAACTTGTGTTACCCATTCTCACAGTGCCGAAATCACCTGTTACACTTCTACAAAAAAGATCTCTTATTGGTGTGGCATGGTAAAATGCTGCTATATCAACTACCAATTTTGACTCTGGACCTGAAAAGTGCATGCATTCTTTATCCTCATTTCTAACGAGTAAGACATTATCATTGTTTTGCACCATAGCGGTTGCGTAGGTGTCATTCTTCCGGCCACTACTTTATGATCGGTTCCAACCCTGCACCAATATATAATGGCGAGGAGTGGTCGATGCAGTTTTACCCGATAGGTCGGGATCGATATCCACAAGGAGTTAATATTGGTTGGGAATTGGGTTTCTACCTAATATAGGTATGCGTGTTGTCTTTAATTTCACTTCTAACCATGCTTGGGATTGTTTCTACTCTAATGTGAATGCTATTGAATGCTGAAAATAATCTAAGTATAGTGTTTTTGTAGGAGTTTTTCAAATGATAAAATGAACTAGGGAAGTGACTTCCGCCTAGGCGAGTAACCACTGGGGTCTAGAATCTAGGACTAGCTTGTTATGATTGGGGTCGTGATACAACCTTCATACATAAATACTCACTCTATACCTCTCAGTAATTTGAGTTACTTTGCCCGATTTGGCTTTCTCAAGCCTAAATGGGTGTTCAAAAAATGCAAGTGAAATTGGCTCAAGTCATGTATTACTATCTCTAGGTTAAACCCTTTAATTGAGGCTATCAATCTCTTGAATTCACCCCAATTCCTTGTTAGCCTATTTTTCCTAGACTTGGGCCCTCTTTCTCAAAAAGAGCCTAAGTAAAAAAGGCACGAATAAGTGTTCGCAACCACCAATTCTACAGTTAAAGCATGAAACAAGCTAATTATCACTAACCCATAAATAATTAAGCCCTAAAATTTAGGACCCATGAAATACCCACACTAGGGTTGGGTCACAACCCTAGCTAATGGGTCTAGCTACTCATAACAGTGAGAGAAATCAAAGATGAAGATGTAATATAAGCCATAAAAGTCAATTACAAGAATAAAATCTAAAGATATAAGCTAAAACTAATCTAAAATTACTCAAAGTGGTAAAATATGCCTATTCACGAGCTCTCCAATATAAAACATAACCTAAAAATGTGAAAAGATCAATTTATACACAACTGAAATTACTGGACAAAAAAGCCCCTAAGGAGGTTCCGCTGATAGCGAAATACTTGGCACCTCAGTGCTTGGACTTTCGCGGCCGCGAAAAAACGAACGTGAACCTTATTTCATCAAATTTCGACTTGGACTGGGCTAGATCTCGCGGATAGCGTAAAGTCTACCGCGTCTGCATGATCTTCATTTGCGGCCACGTCTTTTGTTCGCGGGCCGCGTTCCTCAGTTGGGCCTTACTTGCAGACTCTCTGAAATCCTTATCTAGCTCCTAACGAACTTTTCATCGCCCCCATTCAGGTGGCTTCGGGGCCGCATAATGTAGACGCGGACTGCGGTCTTTGCTTGACCAAAGATTTCAAGGCCTATGAACCTCTCTCATCGTTGTCACCGTAAATCCAGTCGCGGCCGCACTTTTGTAACACGGTCAGCGGTAGTGTTAGAACTTGGCCGCAGCTTCTCTGAACTTCACTTTCACGGCAGCATATTTGTAATTGCCTCAGCGGAGGGTCATACGCGCCCGCGCAACAACATCGCTGACCGCACTCCGGCTCCATTCTTTAGGCTTGTGCAAGTTTGACTGCTTTATGAGTTTATTTTTGCTTTTTTGCCTCATTTTGACCAAAACCTGCAAGTAAGCACCTTAAGTTAGTTTTCGGGAATACCTTAACATATTTTGACCCAAAACCTAAGCAAAAGAGAGCAAATAGTAGGCTAAAATTCCTAGTTATCAAGTCCCCCAAACTTAAACTTTTGCTTGTCCTCAAGCAAACAAGGTAATTCCTACCTCCGCAAGAGAAAGATAGGAAAATTTTAGCTGTCCTAAGGTAACTTCATCAAGTTTCAATTGTAACAAACAATTACCCTCAACACAAATCATTATTGACAAAATTATGCTATGACTTTCTAAGTTTCATAGGTCTAATGAGACACAAGAGCTTCAAGAGTTGACTCAATTCATCAAAGAGACTCGCTCTCTCACATAGGTCATTGCTGATACCAAACTCCTTATCCTCTACTCTCCATGAGATCATCTCACCTTATAGAATGTAACACTCAAAGCTTTGATTGTAAAGAAGTGCGCTAATCACTCTAAAAAGAATGCCACAAGTCCGGCTCTAAGTACCATAGGCTTGCCCCTCATGTAAATCACCACTAATGTAAAGCTCACTCAACTTGAAATCCTATAGGGCTTTAGCGGGATATAATGAAGGCTTTTTGGATCAAGGTTGGAAATAATGAATTATGAAGGTATCATCTTTCCTTAAGCACTCAATTTTCCCAATTCGGTTTATGCTTTCTTGACTCTTTGAGTCATTTTCTTCTTCCTAAAGGGAACTAGAGAGACACATTGTCACTCTTTTCTTCTATATGACGAACATTTTTCTCCTCTTCTCATCATTCCAAACCTTTCAATGTTGTTTTCATGAATCCTTTCAACCTTTACTTTTCTTTTGACATGCTTCTTTTTGGCCTTTCATCATTTGCTTTGCCTTTCCTTTTCATCAATTTTTTTTGTCTTTGCATCTTTCATCACTTTGAAATTCCTCGTCTCTCCCCCAAACTTATGTTTTTGACTATTGTTCATTATGAATGCTAAAGAAAGATTGGGTGCCAAGAGAGGGTCATTATAGAACAGATAAAGGCTTGTAATGTGGTTATTAAATGAAAAAGGCTTAGGCTCAAAGGGTTTGACAAATGATATGGTAATGGTAGGCTATAGAAGTTTTCAAAGTTCCTATAATCACTTCTCAAGTCGAGCTACACTTAGAATTTCGCCTAGAAAAATATTCGGGGCAAGTTCTAGACTTGTTGGCACGGGACTTGGACTTGCAATTCAAAACCTCACTTCTCAAGCTACTGGATTGTTAAAGAGACTAGAGTCTAGGGCCCACAACAACCTTAGCTAGGATTGAAGATCACATATGGATAACAGTAACCACTTGATGATAACTTTAGTCAACTCAAGATTCAAGGTCACAACTAGATCTAATCTCGTCAGCAAACTTGTCTCTAACCATAAGGTCAAAGGTAAATGTGCTAGTGCCAAGTGAAGCTTACTTGAGTCACTTTTATTCATTACTACTATATATATCAAAACAAAAAGAAAAACAGACCCAATCTCTTAAGAAGGTTATCACGCCATCCATCGTTGGGAAGAGCCACCCAGTTCACACAAATTCCACCTTTGGAAAGAACAGTGACATTAAGAAAATCATAGGCTTATTGATCACAAAAAATGTAAAAAGAAGCTACAAATTCAAAAAGAAGCTAATAAAGGAAATAAGAAGCTAAGCTATTAAGGAAAATTACAAAAGAAGTTATAAAGTAAAAATACAGAAAGTAAAATGAATATGTACAAGAGGGGATTGAAATGAATATACACAAAATGGGTATGAATATATAAATGAAATGGTAATTTTATATACATACCAAAAGTGAAAAGTACGATAATGAAAGTACGATAAGTAGAAAATAAAGAGAAAAAGTATCAAAGTTATTACAGACCAATCATCAAAATCATCACATCAAACTAAAGCCACCCCCAAATAAAAATTAGCATTTTCCTAAATGCTATAAGCAAAAGTAGAATAGAGGAGGGATAGAGAGTAAAGAAAACTCTCTATGGGGCCTCTGTTTGCATGGGGTCACCGGCCGGGTCCTGTGGCTGTCCAGAATCATCATCTCCCTCGGAGTCCTCCAGCTGAATCTCCAAGTCATCAGTTTGCGGTATCACCACTCTCCTCGCCGACTCTATATCAGCCTCTGCTCTGGTATCTCTATCTGTGCTGCAGGGGTAGTCTCTCCCATAAGGAGATCCAAAGGAATGTCGCCGGCGGAAGTGAGCTTCGCCACCACCTTCTTCAACTCTTCTTGACCCTTCTTCACTTTCCTCACATGTTTACCCAGCTCCTTGATTAACTTTTCAGGCTTACCCAGAGACTCCATAATCTTATTTTGGTTATCAAGGAGACTCTTCAATGATTCTTCCACTGATGGAGGTATCTGGAGCTGTGTTGGAGCTTCCTGACTGCTATGGCACTAGATAAGGCAGTTAGCTTTGAAGTAGTTACCTGCAGCTAGTTTTTTATGCTGGCCAAAGTCTGATTTACCATCAGTACAGTTTGAGGGTAAGCTGGTGATGAAGGAACTAATGGAGCAACCGAAGTAGATGGCCCGGATGGTGGATGTGGCATGGCAGCAAATGGCCCCTCAGCAGTGGAAGGCTCGGCCCCAGTGGCCACTACCCCTGGCTCTTCAAACTGGCCAGTGAAGGTGGTGGATTTTGCCTTTGACTTTGGGTTAGCCGGACCCTGAAGGCTGTACAAGGTAAATGGCCTTTTTGTCTTCATTTTAGTGTCAAAGTCCCTTCCTTATACTCCCTGGTCCTCTAGGAACATGGTGAGGAAGTTGGGGAAAGGATATGATCTTTCATCCTTTCAATTGATCTGGTAATCACTCTGGCCATAATATTCCCCACATTGATCGGGAACCCCGCCATGATAGCCCCCAGAATAATCATCCGGGAGACCGACATATCACTTTCATGCATAGTAGGGTCTATCCGACTTCATAAACAACTAGACCACCCCTTCTCTTCGAATCTTAGAGTATTCCTGTATATCGGGATCCCGGGTGTCAGCCAAGATGGAGTAGTACGAGGGATGGATATCACTGATACAATCCATGTGTGGGCTAACTCATCCGTAGACACCTTCTCCAGATAGAGGTACTCATCCTCGTCATTGAACCCAGCATAGTAATTTATAACTTTGCCATTAAACAGAATTTTCTTGTTCCAGACCTTGGTCAAATAAGTGCCCTTTTTTATGTGGGCGACATTTGCATAGAATTCCTTGACCAAATACTCATTGGCCTCCGGTAGGTTGCTGGTGAAGAACTTCCACCCCACTCTCTCATTGAATTGCCTCTTGGTATTGGGGTAGTGGGGTAGAAGATCTCGCTCAATGAATACCGTCTCAAGTGTGAGTGACCTTTGAGGCTACCATTCCCGAAACGTGTGGTAGGCCTTCTCACTGACAAATCGATCTTTCCATACCATCGGGTTCCTTGATCTCACCAACCTTCCAGTTTGGGTGTCACCCCCTCTCCCTTCATCCGAGACATCGTCATCACTATCAATATTTACTGAGGCTGGTGTGGAGGTTGGGGCTGCAACACATGGGGCTAGAGGTTTTGGAGTGCCACTACCTCCCGAGCCATCAGAAGATCCGGATAATGAGGTGGATTCATTTACCAGCCGGAAAGGTTAAGATTGTGCTTCTTGTTGGGTCTGGGCAACTTCTCCCTCAGAAATTTCCTGGGACAAGACATATTCACTCGTCTCCAAAGTGTATGGAGTAGGTCTCCGGAGTGTCTGTTTCTTGCCAACTGTCCTTTGGGGAGGCAAGGGTGTAGTTTGTTTTCCTCTCCCCCGGCCCCGGGAGGACTCTCCCCTCCCTTGTTATTTTTCTGGTCCACCTCGAGATCTAACCATTATCTGCATACATAATCAGTGATATCTCATTAGTATTGGTATTCAATCAAGTATAATATGAAAGCAGATAAATGATTACAGTATGTCACGGAACAGTGGACCGCTGTCAGTGAAAATAGAGACACGATCGCGGACTGGCCACTGTGGTCCGCGGAAAAAGGGCTGCGGCCGCGAGAGATTGGGGTTCAGACTATCCAGTCTCTAAATTTTGTCCACCGCTAAGAGCGAAAACCTGACCGCTGCAGCGAAAGAAGTATCACTGTCCGCATAAAAACGAACGCGAACTTTATGTAGCAACTTTTCGCGAAATTAGAGGCGCAACCACGTACTTCAAGCCGCTGTCAGCGAAAATGCCACTGGGGCCACGGAGAGTAAAGCCATTTTTTAGCATATCACAACTTAAGAACGCCGACCGCAGAAATATGGCAACGACCACGAAATTCAAAACGAACAGGTACTGACGAAGAATATAGGACATAGGTTTTACACTTAGCATAAAAATTAGGCAATTAAAAAGCAAAGTGAATTATCCCATCCCCCATTAGGCATCAAAATCAATTACCCATCCATTTTGATCATCAATTAAGCATGATTATGATTCTTGGCATGTAGTAACCCTAACTAAAAAGAAAAAGTGAAACTAACTAAAAAGAAAAAGAAAGAACTAAAATGAATACAAAGTAATTGAGCATACCGATTGTTTGATTTGTTGTAGTAGTTAACTCTTGATTAATGAAATGTAGATGCAAACAAGAAGTAGATAAACAGGTCTAAGGGGTTTTGAGAAGTGAGGGTTTGAAAAGTGTAAAAGGAGGAGGGCCCTTCTATTTATACTTAAAACCCTAAGGGCCCACCGACCTACCGGGCGCGGCCGCAGAATTCCACCGCGGTCCGCGCTCTTGGCTGTTTTGAAGAGCTTCCACTTCACTAACTCCGTTGAGAGCGGAAAAGTAAGCGCGATCGCGAAACAAGCTACTCTGACTGCGAAAATTTCACCGCGGATTAAACTTCAGAGAGTTATCATTCTAGAATTTTCAATTCCGCGTCCGCTACATATTTACGCCCCCGCGAAATAGCCTCCACTGACCGCGAAATTTTGAGCGCGTTCAGCAGTCCAATTCCATACTTAGCCAAATTTTCTAGTATCAGTCCTACACTGCATAAACAATTCCTACACAAATATAACAACTAGTTAGTTCAAAAGAGCCTATTCTAAGAAGAAAAAAAAAAGAAAAAAAAAAAAAATCACTTGGGTTGCCTCCCAAGAAGCGCCTGATTTAACGTCGCGGCACGACGCAGGTGACCATCATAATTGGAACTCGATTAAGGCCACCACGTGACTGTCATCAAACATTCCCAAGTAATCCTTCACATGGTGCCCATTAACCCCAAAGATTTCACCATTTTTTTTCTTCAAGTCAAGAGCACCAAAAGGTGTTACATGCACTACCTCAAAGGGGCCACTCCATTTGGACTTATGCTTTCCCGAAAATAGACGTAACCGAGAGTTGAAAAGAAGGACCAAATAACCCTCTTTGAATTACTTGCTTTGGGCATATTTGTCGTGCAAGTATTTCATCTTCTACTTGTACAATGATGAGCTTGAATAGGCATGAAACCGTAATTCATCTAGCTCATTAAGTTGTTCCACACAGAGACTTGCTGCAACATCCCACTCAAGATTTAACCTCTTAAAGGCCCACATGGCTTTATGTTCTAGCTCAGCTGGTAAATGACACGCTTTTCCAAACACCAACCGGTATGGAGACATACCAATTGGAGTCTTAAATGCAGTCCTATAAGCCCACAACGCATCATCTAGCTTCCCTGACCAATCCGTTCTATTTGCATTCACAGTTTTTGACAATATGCTTTTGATTTCCCTGTTTGAGACCTCCACTTGTCCACTATCTTGGGGGTGATAAGGATTTGATACCTTGTGATTGACACCATACTTTGAAAGCAAAGTGTCGAATGCCCTGTTGTAGAAATGAGCCCCTCATCACTGATGATTGCTCGAGGAGTACCAAACCGTGTGAAGATGTTTTTCATGAGGAACGCCACCACACTCCGGGCTTCATTGTTGGGTAAAGCCATGGCTTCGACCCACTTGGAAACATAATCAACACCGCCACCAGAATGTAAGTATTTCCACACGAACTCACAAAAGGCCCCATGATGTCTATGCCCCACACATCAAAAATGTCAACTTCAAGGATAGTGGTGAGAGGCATTTCATCCTTCTTTGATATTCCCCCAGATCTCTGACATTCATTATATCTCTTGACAAGCTCACTTTCATCTCTATACAGGGTTGGCCAATAAAAACCATAGCTAAGAACCTTGCAAGTAGTTCTCGTTCCACCGTGATGACCACCGTAGGGCGAGGAATGACAAGCATCAACTATAATCACTTGCTCCTCCTCAGGGACACATCTACAAATCACCCCATCATTGCAAATCTTGAACAAATAGGGCTCATCCGAATAATAGTCCAAACTGTCCCGTTTGAGTTTCTTCCTTTGGTTAGAAGAGATCTCACATGGGACAATGCCGGCAACAAGGAAATTGGAAACATCCGCGAAACAAGGCATATCATTCAAAGAAATCGAGAGGAGTTGCTCATCCGGGAATGCATCATTAATTTCAAGACCATCTTTGGGCCTCCCTTCCTCGTCTAGATGGGACAAATGATCCGCTACCTGATTTTCACTTCCTTTCCTATCAATGATATCAAGGTCAAACTCTTGAAGCAACAAAACCCATCTCATCAATCTCGCTTTCGAATCCTTCTTGGTCATCAAGTAATGGAGCGTCGCGTGATCGGTGTGAACAATCACTTTGGCACCTATGAGATAAGGCCTGAATTTCTCCATGGAAAACACAATTACTAGCAACTCTTTTTCCCTCATTGTATAATTAGCCTAGGCATCATTCATCATTTTGCTTGGATAGTACACCGGGTGAAATATCTTGTTCACTCTTTGCACTAAGACTGCTCCGACCGCAAAATCACTTGCGCCGCATATAAGCTCAAAGGGAGAGCTCCAATTGGGTGCGGTAATGATTGGAGTGGTTGTAAATTTATACTTCAAGATATCAAAAGCCTTCATGCACTCTTCATTGAAATCAAATTTTGCATCCTTTTCTAGCAGCTTGCACAGGGGATTCACCACTTTGGAAAAGTCTTTGATGAACCTTCGGTAGAAGCCCGCATGTTCAAGAAAACTCATAGCTCCGTTGATGGAAGTAGGAGGAGGTAGCTTTGAAATCACTTTTATCTTCGCCTTGTCCACTTCGATTCCATTCTTTGAGATCTTATGGCCGAGGACAATGCCCTCCTCGACCATAAAGTGGAATTTTTCTCAATTAAGCACAAGATTTGTCCCTTCACATCGGGATAGCACATTGTCAAGATTTCGCAAACATTCTTAAAATGAGTCTCCAACCAAACTGAAATCATCCATAAAGTCCTCAAGGAAGTCCTCCACCATGTCCGTAAGTATGGCCATCATGCACCGCTAAAAGGTAGATGGTGAATTACACAATCCGAACGACATTCGTGAAAATGCAAATGTACCATACGGGCATGTGAAGGTCATTTTATCTTGGTCTTCCGGAGCTATAAGAATCTAGTTGTAACCTGAGTAACCATCCAAGAAATAATAGTAGGCAAGCCCAGTATTTCTATCTGACATCTGATCAAGAAAGGGCAACAAAAAAATAATCTTTTCTTGTCACTTTGTTCAACTTTCAGTAGTCCATTCATACCCGCCATCTGGTCACGATCCTAGTAGGGATCGGCTCATTTTTATCATTTGTCACAACAGTCATACCCCCTTTTAGGCACATACTACACTGCTGAAGTCCATGCACTATCTGAAATAGGATATAACCCCCCCCCCCCCCCCCCCCCCCCCCCTCCCCCTTTTTTTT
>ML244706.1:948-61039 GCA_005239495.1 Nicotiana undulata | reverse complement strand
CCCCCCCCCCCCCCCGGCATCAAGCCATTTGATAATTTCCTTCTTGACGACCTCTTGCATAGCCTCATTCAACCTCCGTTGATGTTCCACGGGCGGTTTCCAGTACAATTTTTTGCATGCAAAAGGCAGGGCTTATGCCCCGAATGTCATCTAAGGTCCGTCCAATTTCCTTTTTTCTTCTTTGTAGCACCTCAAGAGTGGAGTTTACCTGCACTTTGGTTAAGCGAGCAGAAAGAATAACAGGTAATGTAGAAGATGGGCCTAAGAATTCATACTTGAGGTGAGAAGGAAGAGGCTTCAACTCCAATGTTGGTGGCTCTTCGATCGAGGGATTCGTCCGTGGAGTCTTTCGACGGGGCGCATAAGAAAAGGATCCCATTCCTTGCAATGCATTAGCACATTAAACCAAGCCATCCCTTTCATCATCCTCATGGTTCAAAAATACAACTTCCATCGGATCTTCCACATTGATCATTGCACTTGTTTCATCAACTATCACCTCCGTCACGAGGTCCACAAAAGAGCAAACTTCATTACTATTTGGCTGCCTCATTGATTAGCACGCGTGGAATACAACCTTTTCATCGCCCACCCGGAAGGTGAGCTCCCCTGCTTACACATCAACCAAATCCTTCCCTGTTGCTAGGAAACGCCTTACCAATATTATAGGCACCTCATAGTCGACTTCGCAGTCGAGAATCACAAAATCAGCAGGCAAAATAAACTTGTTGACCCGTACAAGAACATCATCAGTAATACCAAGAGGCCTCTTAATTGTTCTATCCGCCATTTGCAATCTCATTGAAGTCACCCTCGGTTGACCAATATCCAAAGTATTGAATACGGAGTAAGGCATCAAATTTATACTTGCTCCCAAATCACACACAGCCTTTGCAAAATCTGCACTCCCAATGGTACAAGGAATGGTAAATACGCTATGATCCTCAAGCTTTGGAGCCATCGAGTGCACAATTGCACTAACTTGATGAGTCATTTTGATGGTCTCACAATCCTTAGATCTCTTTTTAGTCACCAAGTCTTTCATAAACTTGGCGTATCCCGGCATTTGCTCAAGTGCTTCCATCAAGGGCACATTGATTGAAAAGATTTTCATCATCTCAATAAAAATTTTAAATTTATTTTCATTCTTTTGTTTTGCAAGTCTTTGAGGATAAGACGGAGGAGTCCTTGGAAAAAGAGCCTTGGCTTTTGGCACTACCATTTCCGGTATGTCTATCACGTGTTCCCTAGACGAGATCATGCCATTTTGAGTCTCCTTATCATTGTCATGAATATCAATCCTCACTTCCTAATTCAAATTCTCTTCACTCACTTGCTCATCAAATATTGGATCATCATCATTTTGCAACACAACATCTTCATTCACAATTTTCTTTTTATTGGAGGTACTTGCTTCACCCCCTCTACCGCTCCTAGTGGTTACCGCCATGGCATGGCCTGTATTGTTCCCGACTTCGAGTTTACTACCGTTTCATTTGGTAGAGCCCCCTTAGGGCGAGTGTTCAATGCTTGTGGGATTTGGCCCATTTGGACTTCTAGGTTGCGGATAGAAGTAGTGTGGGAGGAAATTTGAGCATCGGAATGGTCATCCCTTTCCATCATCAGTTTATACATGCTCTCTATCTTCCCCATCTCATTATTTGAATAACTTTTCCCTTGAGATTGATACGAAGGAGGATTGTTGGTTTGTTGATACATCGGGGGCCTTTGAAAGCCCGACCTCTGAATGCATTGATTATTGTTACCCCAACCACCTTGGTTGTTATTACCTCCCCAATTGCTATTGTTATTTCCTTGATTCCCCCAGTTCTGTTTGTTGTTCCCCCAATTGTTTGAGTTGTTATTATTTCCATTGTTCCAATTCCCTTGGCCTTGATTGTTCCAATTCTGATTATTCCCTTGCGGTCTCCATTGTTGATTCGGGGCATTGCTCTGTTGTCCTTGATAGTTGTTTGCATACAAAACTTCCTCGCTTTTGTCTTCATACGAATCATCTTGGTTGTATCCACTTCCACTTTGTTCATATTGATCTTGATTAACTTGCACTAGCTGACCACGTTGTCTCCTCTTGTTGACCATTATATTGACCCCTTCCATTGCATTTACTTGGTTTGGTCGTTGAATCTACTGCAACTGTGCTTTGGCTAACTGGTTCATGGTTGTTGTCAACTCAGCTATGGCTTGTCCATAGCCTTGTAGTTCCTTATGAAGATTGATTACATCCAGGTCACCTTGGGGAAGATTTTCCCGACTCCGCCAAGTTGAAGAAGTGTCAGCCATTTCATCAAGTAGGTCACAAGCCTCATCATAAGACAGCTTCATAAACTTTCCCCCTGCTAACTGGTTCACTACACATTGATTGGTCGTGTTTATACCTTTATAGAATGTATGTTGGATCATTGCTTCGGTCATGTCATTATTGGGGCATTCCTTGACCATAGTTCTATATCTCTCCCAGATGTCATGAAGGGGTTCATTTGGTTCCTATTTGAAGGCTAAGATTTCATCCCTAAATGCTTCCATATGACCCGGTGAGAAACACTTGGATATAAACTTGTCCGCCAACTCATCCCACGTAGTGATGGAATGGTTGGGGAGCCTTTCGAGCCAGTCCAAATCTTTCCCTCTAAGTGAAAAAGGGAACAATATTAGTCTCAATGCATCCTCCGACACGTTTGTCTGTTAACTTTCCCAACAGGTATCTACAAATCCCTTTAGATGTTTATAAGAATTCTAATGGGGATCGCCTGTGAAGAACTCTCGTTGCTCCAATAAGGTCAACATAACATTTGGAATTTGGAAATTTCCCACCCGGATTCGGGGTGGGACAATCGCACTGGCGTAACCTTCATTGGGAAGCACCCGACGAGCTGCCCGTGGAGGAGGTGGGGGAGGGTCTGGAATATTGTCATTGGCCTGGCGACCTCTTCTTTGAGCTTGAGGTACTAGATGTACCTCATCATCACCATTATCATCTACCTCCTCCCCCTGGAGAACATTGCCGAGAGGATCAACCATATTGTACCTAAAGCGTTTAACACACAAAAGTTAGTAAAATAGAAGGAAAGAAAAACAATCCACAAAACTAGTCAGATAGATAGCCAACACCGTTTAACTCCCCTGCAACGACGCCAAAACGTGATCGGTTCCAACCCTGCACCACTATATAATGGCGAGGAGTGATCGATGCAGTTTTACCCAATAGGTCGAGATCGATATCCACAGGGAGTTAATATTGTTGGGAGTTGGGTTTCTACCTAATCTAGCTATGTGTGTTGTCTTTAATTGCACTTCTAACCATGCTTGGGATTGTTTCTACTCTAGTGTTAATGCTATTGAATCCTGAAAATAATCTAAGTACAATGTTTTTGTAGGAGTTTTTCAAATGATAAAATGCACTAGGGAAGTGAATTCCACCTAGGCGAGTATCTACTAGGGTCTAAAATCTAGGACTAGCTTGTTATGATTGGGATCGTGATACAACCTTCACACATAAATACTCTCTCTACACCTCTCGGTAATTTGAGTGACTTTTCCGGATTTGGCTTTCTCAAGCCTAATTGGGTGTTCAAATAATGCAAGTGAAATTGGCTCAAGTCGGGTATTACTATCTCTAGGTTTAACCCTTTAATTAGGGCTATCAATCTCTTGAATTCACCCCAATTCCTTGTTAGCCTATTTTTCCTAGACTTGGGCCCTCTTTCTCAAGAAGAGCCTAAGTCAAAAAGGCATGAATCAGTGTTTGCAACCACCAATTCTACAGTTAAAACATGAAACAAGCTAATTATCACTAACCCATAAACAATTCAGCCCTAAAATTGAGGACCCATTAATACTCATACTAGGGTTGGGTCACAACCCTAGCTAATGGGTCTAGCTACTCATAATAGTGATAGAAATAAAAGATAAAGATGTAATATAAGCCATAAAAGTCAATTACAAGAATAAAATCTAAAGATATAAGCTTACTATAAAATTACTCAAAGTGGTAAAATACGATTGTTCACGAGCCCCCCAATATAATAAACCTAAAAATGTGAAAAAGATCTATTTATACACAGCTGAAATTATTTGACAAAAATGCGCCTACGGAGGTTCCGGTAACAGCGAAATACTGGGCGCCTCAACGCTTGGACTTTCGCGGCCGCAAAAAAACTAGCGCGGATCGCGTTTCTTCGAATTTGGACTTGGACTGGGCTAGATTTTGCAGACAACGTAAAGTCTTCCGCGTCCACGTGATCTTCATTCACGACCGCGTATTTTGTTCACGGACCGCGTTCCTTAGTTGGTCCTTACTTGTAGACTCTCTGAACTCCTTATCTAGATCCCAGTGGACTTTTCATCACCCCTGCATCAGGTGGACTCGCGGCCGCGTAATGTAGAGGCGGATCGCGGTCTTTGCTTGACCCGAGATTGTAAGGCCTTTGAACCTCTCTCATCGCTATCAACTTAAATACAGTCGCGGCCGCGCCAAAGGTTTCGCGGCCGCATTTTTTTTAATGCAGTCATCGACTGTGTTAGCACTTGGCTGCAACTTCTCTGAAATTTACTTTCGCGGCAGCATATTTGTAATCACCTCAGCGGAGGGTCTTACGTGGCCGCGCAATAACATCGCTGACTGCGCTCCAGTTCCATTCTTTGGGCTTGTGCAAGTTTGACTCTTTTATGAGTTTATTTTGGCTTCTTTGCCTCATTTCGACCAAAACCTACAAGTAAGAACCTTAAGTTAGTTTTTGGGAATACCTTAACACATTTTTTACCCTAAGCCAAAGCAAAAGAGAGCAAATAGTAGGCTAAAATTCCTAGTTATCAATTTAACCTTTGCCCTTCCTGGGATTTGGGCAATCTCTTTTGAAGTGACCTGGTTGATCATAATTGTAGCAATTTCTGGTTCTTGATTCTGATCGGTTCATAGACTCTGGCTACCATAGTTTTTTGAATTCCTTTGATAAATCTTGCCTCTACCTTCTGTGATTAGAGCATGTCCTTGATTTTTAGGCTTTTTTCTCATCTTCTCATTGAGTAGAAGAGCCGATGTGACATCTTTCAACTCAATGGTAGTCTTACCGTGCATGATGGGTGTTGCCAAATTATCGTACGAAGATGGCTACGAGTTCAATAGCAAGATGGCTTTATCTTCTTCCTCAATTTTCACTAGGAGATTGGCGAGTTGTGTGATTAGTCCGTTGAACACAGTTAAATGTGACAAAAAATTTGTACCTTTGTATAGTTGCTTCTTCAGGTACAATTCATTTGTCAGCGTTTTGGACATGTATAGGCTTTCCAACTTTGTCTAAATGCCACATGCGGTGTTTTCATCAATGATTTTATTTACCACATCAAAGTGTAACTTGATTGCACTAGCAACCCTTTCATCTAAGTCAGCCCAATCCTCAACTTTCATGGTATCAAGCTTTTTGGCATCAACATCTAGTACCTTGTGTAATCTATGTTGGATGAGCAGACCCCTCATCCTTCTTTTCCATGTTGAGAAACCGCTATCTCTATTGAATTTTTCTACCTCGTACTTTACTCCGGATATTTTTATTTTTCATCGAGTATAGTGCTACCGACAATGAATAGTATTTATGTGAACAAGTTGAACCCGTGCTCTGATACTAATTGTTGGGAATAAATCTCCTACAGAAATAATATTAACGGTAATAAAAGCGGAATAATAACGTAGCACCGATACAGTATTTAACAAGAATAAAAGAGTAACAACGGCACCAAGATTTTTACGTGAAAAACCATTTTGAATAAGAGAAAAAAAACCACGACCCCGAGAGAAGAAACTGAAATCACTATAGCAAGGAAGTTTAAACTTTGTATGTCCGATTAAAATACCCCAAAGACCATTACAACACTCAAAAGAAATAATCCTCTTTTGATATTCCCACCTCACTACAATATTGCTCACTCTCGATTTTGCTCACAGATTATTTTCTTATACTCTTTATGTGAAACCTCACTCTTTGTTTCTAACTCTCAGATATATTTTACCTCTGAGATTCGTGTATCTCCAAATGAACATAGAGGGACCTATTTATAGTGGTAGAATGCCCATGTTGATGTATGCAGTGAAATCAACACTACTGCAAAAATCAGCCGCCCAAATTTTTTCTTAATTGGTTGGCTTGACAAAACCAAGAAAGAATCTTTTCTTCTTTCACATATGGTGTCGGACCCCACATTTACTTTATTAACTTTCCATATCATATATGGCTCAACTTTCTTTCTACTCTCCAGGAGCTTTTTACAGCTCTATGATTGAGTAGAGATCCATTTTCTAGCAATGATATTTGTCCTTAGACAATAATTTCCCGTGATGAAAGAAGCCCATATACACCGGTGAGTCCTCAGTCTCCACCACCGTTTCATAGAAAATAGCCTTGTATGTTAGAAAAAGAATTAAATCCAACTCCCGCCTCATTTTAATTTAGCATAATTTGCTCCATGAGCTCGATGGTACTTATAATTTTTCTCATTTTGTCCCCAAAGAAGTTCGCTAAGTATTTTTTAAATTTGGTTTCAAACAACTTTTGGGGGACACTACTTTGTCAGACAATTTTTACTAAGCATATGTAAATAGTATAAGTACAACCAAGTTATTTCAGTAAAAATAAATAAATGACACCATTTGGGCAAAAATACCTTAGTGATCTGCTGGTTAAAAGCTACAAATTTTGACTAGAGGTCCAAAGCTCGAATCGTGTTCATAGTGGCCTCTAACAAATTATGGAGCTACAAAACCGCTTGAGCTAGAATTCCCTTTTAATCATAATTGACAATAAATAAATCAAATTATAGTGAAAAGGGACATATTTAGGTATGAATTTTAAAGGGGCTGTTATGAATACATTTTAAAAATAAAAACTCGTTCTAGAGAGTCGTAATACTATTTTAAATTGTGTATGTTTTAATATGATATTATTATAGTAATTTATTCATTTGTCACTTTTTTTTACTTATAAAAAATATGACACCGCTCATAAAATATCATATGTACGACTGCGCCAATAAGTGCATAATTTGTGAATGTAGTTGCATGATAACTAGCCTCTCACCAGGAGAGAGAAGCCTTCACTGCCACCCTCTTATTGTTTCTCAAAACTTTGGTGGTAATATCAGCAAAATGAGTAATTTTCTTTCTCCCAGTGTAAACTAGGCAGCCCAAATAAATGAAGGGAAAGTCCTAGTATTTGAAACTATCACAGCCCAAAATCCAGCTAGCCGTGATGTCACCTAACCCAACCTTCTAGGTAAGCCAATTAACAGTAAACACAATCCAAATGAATTAAATGAACTTTTATACAATAACACAAGGAATGGTAGAACAAGGCATGAGCCACTAAGATTTATAATTTTCAGAACTGATATGAATAATCATAATATCTGTTTCGAATGTACATAAACATAATTCAAATCTAAAGCTACCAAACACAAGTGGTAGTACTATCTGGAACACAAGTACGCCTTCAATTCCAGCTCCCGTCTTTCACAACATCTCAGCCCCAAGATCTGTATGCGAGGTGCAGAAGTGTAGTATGAGTACAACCGACCCCGTGTACTCAATAAGTATCATAACTAATCTCGGCGAGCTACTATAAGAAAGAACTATAAATGATACTCACTATCACCTGTACAATTCATACATTCCAACAAGTATAGAACAGAAATATGATTGAATCATGAAATCATAGATAAAACCACCTTTGGTGCTCTCAAATTTTCTTCATTCTGCTAAAATAACAATCCAATATATAAGGAAGATATGCAAATACATCAGCTAAACAACCAAGAAAATTACATGTAAAGATGAAATGAAATAATCAAATATCAATATGTTGCAGCGCACACCCGATTCAAATAGAAATCACTTCATGATTCTCGGTCCCACATCAGAATCTCAGTAACCAAACCAAACTAGTATCCACCTTTCCCAGAGCTCACATCAACGTGAAAACCGTTGGTTTCTCACAATCCGCGTGTACACCATCAAGAGAGAAATATGATAGGGTAGCCCTAGGGGGTGAATTAATTTTCACACGCTGCACGGATAACTCACGTTCTTCCCGGACATATCCTGTGCTAATACTATCAATCACACATACAACTCACATGCCAATAATATTAATATCTGAATCTGCACGGACAACTCACAAGCCTATAATCATAATCCACTCGGCATGGTCACATGCTCACTATCACAATCCGCCCGTCCTGGTCATAGGCACAAAATCACATTCTGCTCGGCGTGGTCACAAGCATAACAACACAATCCGCCAGGACTGGTAACAGGCATATCAATTCGATCTGCCAGGCGTGGTCACAAGCATAAGAACATAATATGCCCGACGTGGTCACATGCATCTAGTCCACACCATATCACATATAAGCAAATATACAAGAACACAAGTATATGATCAATGAGTATCATATTGCATGCTCCTAGAGTATTATAAGTGACATGATAATGTGTATGCATGTGTAAAGTATGCTATCATAGCTCAAATCGGCAAATTCATCACGAAAATAGCGATTATAAAGTTCAATCAAGAGATCATCCTCTATGTAAACTCACAACATGGATCTAATAGTGTCACGCCCCAAAAATTGAGGGACGAGATCGGCGCCTGACCAGATGAACCCCGTCAAGCGGACCTGGATTGCCTTTCCTACTCAACGTATTGCCCTGTGTTCCTAACGTTCATTATTCCACGTGAGTTAGACAATCTAGATTCAAAGTACAATTTACAACATGATTCCATTTTTCCTCTTTTAACTTTCAACAATAGATAGTCCAAAACATACAAGTTATATACAATGTTTCTGATTTACGATCCAAATTTACGAGTGAGTATACCACCCAAAATATACATACATACATATATATATACAACCCACACAGTGTCTACGGAGCCTCTAAGAGTACTAAGAGGTTTTACATAAACTTGCCGGCAACAAGGCCCCAGCTATACCTTTCACAACATAAGAAAAAGAGAAGGATATAGTACACACACGGCCCCGAGAGGAAATGGGGCTCACCAGAATTGCTAAAAGAATGAGGAGGAGGCACCATTAACGACGGGCTGAGCTACCTGCTATGGAACCACCTACATCCATATAAAAGATGTAGCGCCCCCGGCAAAAGGGACGTTAGTACCATTGAATAGTACTAGTATGTATAAACAAACTTTACTCTAAGTAAAATCAAGTAATGCATAGATAGAAGGTAGTCAACGAACCAACAAGTATTGCACAGAGATACAGAGACAAACACAATTGAGAGTTTCACAGATTCTTGTTTCACCAAAATCACATTCCACCCTTATTCCTTCTCAACAATCCACCCTTGTTAATTCCTGTTGCGGCGTGCAACCCGATCCCACCGGACAATCACATTTCAGCCTTATTGCATTCTGTTGCGGTGTGCAACCCGATCCCACCAGACAATCACATCCCCACCCTTATAACCTCTCCACCCTTATTACTTCGTGTTGCGGCGTGCAACCCGATCCCACCGTACAATCATATTTCACAACAACAATAACAACCCACAACTTACTCACAAGGCTTCATATCATCAAGAGTACAATTTCATAACAATCAAACAATCATGTGTTCACAATAGTCTTTATCAATCAATAATTCCATCACAAAGATTTTCATTAATAAGAATATAAATTCATTACATTCAACAATCCGCGTGAAATCAAGCCACCATAAACCTTGCCAGACAATGAGTCATGTACAGTATCGCCATGGTCGTTTAGTCCGATTAAATCAATTTGTAATTTCTTTTCATTACTTGTTACACAACCCTTAGCACTCAGATACATTCACACTTGGGTTTGTTACCATTCTTTTATACCAACATATTCAAGCACTTTAACGAACCTTGCACATGATAGAGTAATTACAAATAAATCATATTCCACAATTTCAATTAACATGATAATCGACAAAGAATCAGAGAATGAAATCTTACACCTCAATACTTCAGAACAATCAATTCACATATACTCAGCAAGAAACTCATACCGAATGCTCAGACACCAACAAGGTGACTCTACGAAGATTAAAGTTATCCATACATATCTTGTGTTGAATTTCCCCTTTAATTTCTATCGCAATTTACCGAACTGTCTAGCACCGTCAATCTATTCCACAATGTGACATATTTCACTTAGAATTAGGAATCTTGAATTCAATTAGGCATTTTATCAAACACTATGTGACCCACTTAGATTACTAACCCCCTTTTTGAAAATAACTACCCAAACTTGTTTTCCTTTTTACTAGATTACGGAGTTTAACTCACATTCATGCTTTCAACTTTCACTTTCAAGAAAAAACCTATGGGTGTTTAATTCTTAACCAAAATCTGAGAAATTGGGGAAAATAAGGTGAAGACATACCTCTTTGAGTGAATAAGATGACAAAAACTCGATAATTTCCGGGCTTAAGTGATTTTGGAAAATCAAATTGGATGATGTTGAAACCTTCCTTCTCTCAAGAACTCTCTATTTCTCTCTCTAATTTTTGTCAGAACATCGTTAAAAATGAAGGAGAGTGGAGTTTTATAAGACAGGGGGTCGGGTTTTAAATTTAAAAATAGGAGCCCCGACACAGAAATGTGGTCAGGAATGCGATCGCATTCCTGCTATGCGGTCCGCATTCCTGTCGCAGAAATGGCCCCCAAATGGGCCAAAATTGAAAAACAATCTGCCAAGGTATGCGACCACTATGCGGTCCGCATACCTGTTATGTGATCGCATAACCTCCCTCGCAAAAACCATGGGGCAAGAATGTGACAACTATGCGGTCGGCATTCCCAAAATGCGATCGCATTCTAGGCCGCATAGTTGTCCTTAATTTGGATAGAAACCTGATCATGTATGCGACCATTATACAGTCCGCATACACGTTATGCGATCGCATAGTGCGTCGCATAACAACACAATTCTGGAAAATTTTATCTTTTAAGTTTCGGGATACTTTTTACTCAAAATTAGTCCATTTTAAGAATTTCTACAGTTATAACAGCACAGGGACCTATTCGGGCATTATTTTAGACATAGAATTCTACGGGTCTTTACCAATAGCTCACAACAGGGTTACAAAATGAGGAACATCGCAACATAAAGCTTAACAATCAATTCAAGGCATGTCATAGCATAAGCACTAACCCGAGCATGGATATATACCCTGGTGCTCACACATGGGTGCAAACCCCACACATATGCGTACCCATAGCACGAAGCTATCAGAAATAACTCAGGCAACTAGTGCCTCAACCAAGTTTAGGTAAGATACTTACCTCAAGCAAGACAAACAATACTCCAAAATGTCATCCAACACGACTCGACCTTTTAAATGCTCGAAACTAGCCAAAAGAAACTCAAAACCATCAAACAATGCCAAAGGAAATAACCCCAAATGCTAAAGGTCGAATCTTTAATCAAATACTCAAAGTCAACTGTAATGACCCAACTAGTCGTTTAGTGTAATTGCACCATGTTTTCCGTTTTGATGCTTCACACATGTGTGTTTATGGTTTAATGACTTTCGGGGTTGATTCATTTTGTTCCAGGAAGATTTCGAGTTAAATTGGACCCTTTGATTCTTAGCGTAGAAGCCTAAGTTGTTTGTGTTGACCAATGGTCTTTTTTGTGTAAACGATCCCAGAACTATATTTTGATGCCTCTGAAAGTTTTGTATCATGATATTTGGACTTGGGCGTTCTCCTGAAATTTAATTCGGAGGTCCGTAATTTGATATGTGTTGTTTCGCCGAAAATTGGCAATTTAAGGCTTAGAAGTTTGACCGTAGGTTGACTTTTGGCTATCGGATTCGGAACTTGATTTTGGGACATGTAATAGGTCCGTTATGCCAGTCAGAACTTGTCTACAAATTTGGTATCCTTTGGACTTGATTTGATAGGATTCAGACGCTTATTTACAATTCTAGTAGTTCTTAAACTTTATTTTGAAATTCATGCATTTTGGTGTTCGTATGCTAGTGTTAGATATTATTTTTGTGTTTTCATTACGCAAAAGAGTTCGTATATATTTTTTAGTAATCCACTAGGCAGAGCCTAAGGCTAGTTTTCGTAAAGAATACATTGTTTTGATGTCCTAAAATTTGGAAAAAATCATAAATAATGAAAACTACATAGTACCTAATACCAATGTTGATATTATGGCCCAACACTGATAGCACAAGAGGTTTATTATAGTAAGATTTAATTACTAGACCTATACTCCTCCTCCGTTGTTGTTGCTTTGCACACTTAGCCACTGCCAGATTCTTACCCACGTAACCACTTTTGCATTGTGTCAATTGTTGCACCACTGCCCTTACTTCTTTCATCCACATTTTGTTTGTATGTCCAGGCGTTATAGTTGAAGAGATACTCTTTAATAACCATGATGAAATCTGAAAATGATGTATCCTTTTGAAGAAACAGTGCACTGTCCATGTCTTTGCCAATGTACTGTTTTTGATCAACTTTTTGGACATCCTCCCTTGATAATTTTTTCCACCAATGCTTGAGGATCTCCCTGAGATGTCATATAGTCTAGCCATGTGTGGGTGATATCCTTTGTGGCACCCAAATGATCCGTATGTATCTCCCAAAATAGCTCTGCCTAGGCCCTAGATCTTCTAGTTATGCTGTTTTTGTTTTTGATCAAATAAGTTCGTATGATGTTTTTAGACTTGTGTAGATTTTTTGTTTGGAGCCCTGTGAGCTCGGATGAGTTTCGGACATATTTCGGAATGTTTTGGACAGAAAATAGGAAATCTGGTGTGTAAGTGCTATGGCATCGCAATTGCGAGCAGCTCAACCTAACATTTGAGAACATAGTAGGGGGGTCTTAGGTGTCACATGTTCGCATTTGCAAATATTAGGCTTGAACCGGGTTGTTCGCAATTGCGATTAATCTATCACATTTGCGAAATGACAAGGTACGCATTTGCGAACTCATTTGTCGCATTTGCGAACTCATTTGTCGCATTTGCGAAGTCCCTGTAGGCTGAGCAGTTGCCACAATTGCGAGGCATTCTTCGCAATTGTGAGGGTTCGTAATTGCGACATCTACAACTGAACAAAAAGTTAGAAAAGTCGGGATTTTATCCCATTTTCAAATTTTAGAACCCAGACTCAGTAGAATGTGATTTGGAGAGGGGATTTTCATCTACAAACCTTTGGGTTAGTGATTCTAATCAATTCTTACTATATTCTATTAATATATCTTAGATTTAGCATCAAATTTAGGTGAATCAAAGAGGAAAAATTAGGAAATTTTGTCATGTTTTTAAAAAATGAGAAATTGAGTTTTGAGAGTCGATTTGGACTCGGATTTTGAAACTAATCACATATATTGACTGGTAGGGTTATGTATAGTCAGAATCTACCCTTGGAATCGGTTTATAACCAGGTGGGCCCTAGGTTGACTTTTGTTGATTTTTTAGGAAAAGTGTAAGAATCATAACTTTATTTGTTGTAACTATTTTTTCTTGCGTTGTTTGATGATATTAAGTCAATCTTGACTAGATTTGAGCCCTGCAAAGGCAAATTTTGTGGGAAAAAACTATTTTTGAGGGTTGAGTTGCCCTAGTTGAGGTAAGTATCTTTCCTTACTTTGTGTGTGAGAACTACCCCAGAAGAATTGGGATTGATTGTGCTAATTGTGTTTTTTAAAAGTTGTGTACGCAAGGTGATGAGTTGGTACACGGGTTATATGTGATATTTGACCAGTTTAGGTTATTAAGACTCTTTCTTTGTCTGTAATTGAATTGTCAAATCATATTTTAATGTTCATTATCAATCTACTCTTACTTGTGTAAGTCTATTCTTACATGCCTTATTTGACTTGTTTAAAACATGTTCTACACCTGACTTGATACTTTGCTCTTATGCTTTAGTTGAAGTTATTGCTTTCCTTATTGCTTGTTACATTCTTAATTGTTGAATTACTTTTACTTTAAGTCGTTATTTCATTAATTATCTTTTTGTTGAGTTATTGATGTTGATGTTGTGAAAGCCTTTATCACATTGAGGCAAAGTTGTTAATTATTCAGATAACTTCCTTTTTGAGATATTCACATTCATTGTTATTGTTGATATTCTTGTACACATTGTGGTTGAACCATGGGCTATTTGTTGTTGAAATATTGATATTGTTGATTTCTGCAAGTTGTGGTTCATGGGCACTTGTAGTGCGAGTTATTATTGTGTTGTGATATTGGTGCACATGCGACGGGATAAGGATAGGCATTAATGTGCATGCGACAACATAAGGTGGGATTTATGTGCGTGTTTCTTGTAACATAATTACTTGAAGCCACTCGACATCGGGCTAAAGTGCGTCTGGATATTTCCGAAAAAATATTTTCAAAACTATCTATTTTTAAGGATCACATGGCGGTATAAGAAAATATTGTGATTGAGATTGAGAAATGTGAATACGAGTTGGTACCTCGGTTGTGTTTCTTGTTGTATCCAAGTGGTACCTCGGTTGAGATTCTTATTGTGCATCTCATGTTGAAAAGAGTTATTTGTGGAATAGTTCCAGTTTCTTTTATTCTTCCTTGCCTTATCAGTTTTTTCCGTATTTGACTATTGTGGTTCTCTTTATTTACTTTTTATTGTAATCTTTGTGCTTACAATTTTGTCATTAGTCTATGTTATTAACCTGCTTCGTTATCATTTATTTTTACATCTTCCATTACTTCTCGTTATTATATTTTCGTTCTATTTATCATGTCCTAGTAGGTGTCTTGGCCTGGCCTCGTCATTACTCTATCGAGGATAGGCTTGATACATACTGAGTACCATTGTGGTTTAATCATACTATATTTTTGCACATTGTTTTTTGTAGATCCATGCACGTCTGCCCTTGCGAGACGTTAGTGATTGATTATAGCTGTTTTATGGAGACTTCAAGGTATACCTGCTCGGTGTCTGCTGGACTCAGAGTCGTTTTCTATTACTTTTTCATTATGTTGAATTTCTTATTCAGAAAGTGTGGTAGTAGACATTCTAGATTATTCTGTAGAGCTTTGAAATCAGCTTCAACGGTTTTGGGAAGATTGTTGTTGAGATCCCATTTTGGAAGTTTATATGAGTTTATCAATATTTCTTTAGTATTTCTGTTGATTATCTCTATTAAGTTGTTATCAAATGTTAGGATTATGTTCTCTAAAACACGTGCTATCATGACATCCTAAGGTGGAAATTTGGGGTCGTGACAAGTTGGTATTAGAGCTCTAGATTCATAGGTGTTATGAGTCATTAGCAGGTTTAGTAGAGTCTTGCGGATCGGTACGGAGACGTCTATACTTATCTTTGAGAGGCTACAGAACTGTTAGGAAAACTTCCACTTCTTTGATTCCTTATCGTGTGAATTGGTTGTCTTCAAAATTTATATCTTTGAATTTCTATTATCTCATAGATGGTGAGGACACGCATTGTTGGATCCGACGATCAGACTCCCCCGTCCCCTGCTAGGGCCGCAAGAGGCTGGGGCCGGGGTAGAGGCCGAGAAGGGGAACCTGGTGCAGCTAGAGCACCTGCACGTGCTGCAATAGAGGAGCCACCAATAGCTCCAGTAGGAGCAGGCACCTGCGGCGTCTGTTTCCACCCCTGCACTTCAAGAGACCCTTGCATAACTCCTGAGCATGTTCGATACTCTAGCTTAGGCGGGGTTGATTCCACTTGCACCAACCATATCACAAGCTGGGGGAGGAGCTCAGACTCATACGGCTCGTACTCTATAGCAGCGGGTCCATGTTGATCAAGTCCCAGAGGTTATGCTAGTGCAGCCTATTATTCCAGTTCAGCCCGAGGTTAGGGCAGTGGCATATGAGGAGGAGAATTTTAGACTTGAGAAGTTCAAGAAGTATCATCCTCCTACTTACAATGGCGTAGCTTCAGATGATGCACTAGGTTTTCTAGGGAAGTGCCACTGTATTCTCTGCATCATGGGTATTGTGGAGACGAGTGGAGTTGCTTTTACTACGTTCTAGTTGTAACGAGCAGCGTATCTCTGGTGGCGGGCTTATGAGAAGGGTAGCCAAGCCGATGCAACTTCACTTACATGGACCTAGATTTCAGAGATGTTCTGGAGAGAGTTTATTTTCCGGACCCTTGGGGATACATGGCGCACGGAGTTGAACAGTTGCGCCATGGTACTATGACAGTGACAGAGTATTCCATCAGATTCAGTGAGTTTTCCAGGCATGCACCTACCTTGGTTTCTACAGTTAGAGAGAGAGCATATCGATTCATCGAGGGGCTTAACTATGGCATTAGATTCACCAAGGATCGAGAGTTGGAGACAAATACCCTGTATCAGCAAGTGGTAGAGATCACATGGACTCCATTTTCAAAGATGTTCTTGAGAGATTTTGTTTCCCAGACCCTTCAGGATACATGGAGCGTAGAGTTGAGCAGCCGTGCCAGGGTACTATGAAAGTGTCAGAGTATGCCATAAGATTCAGTGAGTTGTTCATACATGGACCTACCTTGGTTTCTACAGCTGGGGAGCGAGTCCGTCGATTCATTGAGGGGCTCAACTATGGTATTAGATTCAGCTTGGCTCGAGAGTAGGAGACAAATACCCCATATCAGCAGGTGGGAGAGATTGCCACGGAGGCTAGAGGGTATGCAAGGCTGTGATAGAAAGGATAGGGAGGCCAAAAGGCCTTGAGGTACTGTAGGATTTAGTGGCAGCTACAAGCCTTCAATGTAGAAGCTATGTGAGCCGTCTAGTTCATTCAGCACTTCCAACTTCTAGCAGTGCTCTGGCTATTCCAATGTCTCAAGTTGCACACTTTGCTCAGCCACTCTCTAGTGCACCTCTTGCACAAGATGCCTTCTGCGGTCAGTCTAGCCGACCAGGCCATAGTTAGTTCCAATAGTCACGCCCACTGAGATCTTTCTTTGGTGTGTTGATACTCGTCATAAGGTGAGGGACTTCCCTAGACTCAGGAGAGGTGCACCTCCACAGACTACTCAGGCTCGACGTACTTCGCCTGGTCTGCAGACTTTATAGGCCATGATTACCGCTCAAGTTGTCGCTCCACCTGCACAGCTAGCACAGGGTGGGGGTTAGGCAGGTATAGGGGCGGGTAGAGGTCACCCTATGGGTGGAGGTCAGGCCAGATTCTATGCTTTTCTGGGTAGGATGGAGGTAGTCGCTTCAAATGCAGTCATCACATGTTTAGTTCCGATTTGTCATAGAGAGGCATCTGTCTTATTTGATCCGTGATCCACTTATGCATACGTGTCATCTTAATTTACTCCGTATTTTGATATATATCATGATTCTTTGAGTTCTCCTATTTATATGTCCATGAATGTAAGAGATCCTATTATTGTGGACCGTGTGTATCAGTCGTGTTTAGTTGTTATTGGTGATTTTGAGACAAGAGTTGATCTATTGTTACTCAATATGGTAAACTTTGATGTTATCTTGGGCATGGACTGGTTGTCTCCTTATCATGCTATTCTGGATTATCACGCCAAGACAATGACATTGGCTCTGCCGGGTTTACTGCGATTGGAGTAGAAGGGTACTTTCGATTATGTTCCAAGAAGGGTTGTGTCATTTATAAAGGCTCAGAGGATGGTTGAGAAGGGGTGTGATTCTTGTCTAGCCTTCATGAGAGATGTCAGTGCTTATACTCATACAACAGAGTTAGTTCCGGTAGTAAGAGACTTCCTAGATATATTTCCAGTAAATTTTCCGGGCATGCCGCACGATAGAGATATCGATTTTGGTATTGACTTTTTTCCCGGGTATTCATCCCATTTCTATTTCACCATATTTTATGGACCTAGCATAGTTGAAGGAGTTAAAGGAGCAATTGCAAGAATTGCTTGATAAGGGTTTTATCCGGCCTTGCGTTTCGACGTGGGGTGCTCCAATTTTTTTGGAAGAAGAATGGTTCTATGCGGATGTGTATTGATTATCGACAGTTGAACAAGAATACAGTGAAGAGAATGTACCTATTGTCGTGCATTGATGACTTATTTGACTAGCTTCAAGGTGCCAGAGTGTTCTCGAAGATTGATTTGACGTGAGGGTACCATCAGTTGAAGATTCGTGATCCGGATATTCAGAAGGCTACCTTCAGGACTCAGTATGGTCACTACGAGTTCCTTAAGATAGCATTTGGGTTGACTACGCCCCTGCAACATTTATGAACCTGATAAAATAAAGTATTTCATCCATATCTTGACTCATTAGTCATTGTGTTTATTGACGACATCTTGGTGTAGTCCTGCAGTAGGGAAGATCATGAGTAGTATTTGAGAATCATGCTCCAGACCTAGAGAGAGAAGAAATTGTATGTAACATTCTCAAAGTGTGAATTCTGGCTTGATTTGGTGGCATTTTGGGTCATTTAGTCTCAAGTGAGAGGATCAGGGTAGATCCGAAAAAGATTGAAGCAATTCAGAATTGGCCCAGGCCGTCTTTAGCTACTGCAATTTGGGGATTTCTTGGTTTGGCCGAGTATTATCGTCGTTTTGTAGAGGGTTTCTCATCCATTATTGCACATATGACTAGATTGACCCATAAGGGTACTCCTTTTAGATGGTTTGAGGAGTGTGAGGCTACCTTTCAAAAACTTCAGATTGCTTCGACTACAACCCAGTGTTCGTATTTCCTACGGGTTTGGGGTCTTACACTATGTATTGTGATGTGTCACGTCTTTTCTTTGGTACGGTGTTGATGCAATATAGTAGGGTGATTGCCTACGCATCTCGGCAGTTGAAGGTTCATGAGAAGAATTATCCCATGCACGACTTGGAACTGGCAGCTATTGTTCATGCATTGAAGATTTGGTGGCACTATTTGTGCGGTGTCCCTTGTGAGGTCTATACCAACCATTGAAGTATACAACGTCTGTTCAAATAGAAAGATCTTAACTTGCGGCAAGAGAGATGGTTAGAGTTTCTTAAAAACTATGATATCACTTGTGATGACCCAAAAGGTCATTCTATGTTAATTAGCTAAATCTGTGTTCCAAGGCCCCAAAAGCCTCTGTTAATCTCACCTCGATATACGTGTGCAGCCCGGGCGTGTAGCCGAGAAGCTTTTATGTGAAAACTTGAGGAAAAGTTGAAATTTATAATAATTAATTGATTAAAGTTGACTTTGGTCAATATTTTTGGTAAACGGACCCGGACTCGTGATTTGACGGTCCCGGAGGGTCCGTAGGAAAATATGGGACTTGGGCGTGTGCCCGAAATCGAATTCCGAGGTCCCAAGTCCAAGAAATGAATTTTTAAAGAAACATTGTTTTCTGAAAATAATAAAGACTTCTGAAAATGAACTTTTATGTGAAATCCGTGTTACCGGGCACGTATTATGATTCCGGAGCCCGGAATAGGTTTAATATGTGTTATGTGAGTTATCTGTAAAATTTGGTGTAAAACGTACTTAATTTGACGTGTTTTGGATCGAAATCGGAATATTTGAGCTTTATGAAGTTTTAAGAAAATTCTATAGATTTTGGAGTTTAAATCATTGTTTTTGATATTATTTTGGTGGTTTCATTACTCGAATAAGTCCGTAGGATGATTTTGAAGTCGTGTGTACATTGGGTTTGAGGTTCCGAGGGCTCGGGTTAGTTTCGGGTAGGTCCCGGGATATTTTTAGGCTTAAAATATAGATGTTGGAGGTCACGGAACTCAGATTTCTGAACTTACCACCGAGGTCCGTGGTCCTTTTTCGTGGACCGCGCTGAGGGCTTCGCGGCCGCGATCGTTTTTTCGCGGTCCGCGTTGGAGCAGCTGGGCCAGTGGTCCGACTTTGGAGGCCTATATCGTTTGATCTACAAGGGATTTTGAGATGATTTAAAAACGAGAGTTGTAGCCCTTTGTGTCTAGTTTCCACAAAGGTAAGGAAATTGTAATTTGGACATTGTAGCGAATGTTATGGCCAAAATACTAAAGCATGTCAATGCAGTCATTTTTCTTGGTTTTCTTCAGCTTTTCTTGGTCTTTGCTAGCGCGGCCGCAGTCCATCTTTTTCGCTGACCGCGGTGGGGGACCTTAGAGGGGTATAAATAGATGGGAATTTTAGTTATTTTCATTTTTCAAAGCCCTAAAAACATAAGAGGCGATTTTCCAAACACTTTTTCTTCTCCAAAACATTAGTAAGTGATTTCTAACTCATTTTCTTTACTCCTTAACTTCTTTTTACAAGATTTCACCCTAGAATCTAGGCCTAAAATCATGAAATCAAAGTAGAAATTAGGGGTTTTGGGTAGAGTTAGGGTTTTGGGAATATTGGGAAATTCAACCTCATTTTGGGGTCGGATTTCAAAACAAACTATATATTTGGGCTCTTGGGGGAATGGGTGATCGAGTTTTGGTCCGAGCCTCGTGTTTGGACCAAGCGGGCCCGGGGTCGAATTTTGGTATTTTTGGAAGAATGTTGGGAAATGTATAATTAGGCTTGGGAATTGGATTATTGAGTCATTATTGATGTTATTAAGCTAATTATGTCTAGATATTATCGTTTCGGAGTCGGATTCGAGAGGAAAGGCAGTGGTAGAGGCTTGATTTACTATTTTTGGACCCGAGGTAAGTGTCTTACCTAACTTTGGTGAGGGAATAGGTATTGTGCCCTATGTTTTATGTGTGTTATCATGTTCAATGCATAGGTGAGGTGACGAGTACCTATGCATTGTGTGTCAAGTATGCCCGTGAGTCCGTTTTGCTTAATTACTTGTTATTACCTCAATGATCAATGTGTTATGAAGTAGTTCTTTTGGTAAGTTATGTACTCGTAAGGAATTGGTTATAACTGAGACCCTTTCCGGGCAAATGTGTTGATTTTTTTTGTTATTCCCCATGTCGGGTGGTTATGAATTGAAATGTCGGTAATTGATTTCCTTGCCAAGTTGTTATTTGTTGTTGATATTACTTGGGTGAGGAAGAGAGTAAAGCACGAAGGGTGATGTCGTGCCATTCATTCATATAATTCATTTATTTATTATTGCAATGTGAGGAAGAGAGTAAAGCACGAAGGGTGATGTCGTGCCATTCATTCACATCATTCATTTATTTATTATTGCAATATGAGGAAGAGAGTAAAAGCACGAAGGGTGATGCCGTGCCATTCATTTCATTTATTATTGCAATCATTTCATATATTTACTTGTTGCATCGTGAGGACGAGACTAAAAGCACGAAGTGTGATGCCGTGCCATTCATTTATCTGTTTATTTGCTGTGTTCGACATCTCATTTTGCTTCTTACCTGTTGCCCCCTTGCTTTTCCCCGTATTACTTGTTTATCTGTTAAATATTTGTTACTTCCTTGCTACATATTTGGTAGAACTGTACAGGTAGGTTATCGTTGTCGTGTCTAGCCTCGCCACTACTTCGGCCGGGGTGAGGCTCGGCACTTGCTCAGTACATGGGGTTGGTTGTACTGATGCTACACCTGCACTTCTCTATGTTGTGCAGATCCCGCAGCCGGACCCGGTGGACACTGATTGAGGGAGCATCCTTCAGTCCACTCCGGAGATTTCAAGGTAGACCCGCAGACGTTCGTGGGCCTTGGCGTCTCCTCCATCCTTATATTTCCATTGTGTCTTGTTTTTCTTAGTTCTGAGATAGTTATGTATTATTTCTTCGGAGCTTGTATTTAGTAATCTCATAGATAGTGAGTTAGTGACTCCAGATTCTGGGATATTGTAAACGAATCGTGTTATGGGTATTTGTATGTAATTCAGAATTTATCTGCTTCTGCACTTAAAGAGGATTATAAAATGTTCTAGTTATTTATGTTATTTCTGTTATTTCAGTGTTAATATGTTAATGTAATTGTGTACGTTGGCTAGTCTAGCGTGTGCAACGTTTGACCCAGTCATGGCCCGAAGGTGGGATTTCGGGTCGTGACATCACTATTCTATATCATCTCGGGAAGCCCAATGTTGTGGCCGATTTCTTGAGTCAAAAGGCAGAGAGCTTGGGCAGTTTAACATACCTACTGGCAACAGAGAGGCCACTATCCCTGGATATTCAGGCGTTTCCCAATAAGTTTGTTAGATTGGATGTTTCGGAGCCCGGTCAGGTTCTTGCTTGCGTGCTTTCTCGGTCTTCTTTATATGACCGTATCTGAGAGTGTCAATATGACGACCCCCATTTATTTTTCCTTAAGTAGATGGTGCAGCACGACGATGCCAAGGAGGTTTCTATTGGTAAGAGGCGATTTGGAGAGGATATTTTCATGTATAAACTTTGGGTAAGTGATTCTATTCGATTTCCAACTATATTCATGAATAAAACATAGATATAACATCAAATTTAGGTAAATCAAAGAGGGAAAATTGGGAAATTTTGTCAAGTTTTTAATAAATATTAAATTGAGTTTTGAGAGTCGATTTGGACTCGGTTATTGAAACAAATCACATATATGGACTTGTGGGATTATGGGTAGTCGGAATCTACCCTTGGACCCGAGATTTGACCGGGCGAGCCCCATGATGACTTTTGTTGACGTTTTGGAAAAAGTGTATCATAGCTTTATCAATTGTAATTATTTTCACTTGCATTGTTTGATGATATTAAGTCAATTATGTCTAGATTTGAGTTGTGTGGAGGCGAATTTTAGGGGAAAAGCTATTTCCCAAGGTTGAGTTGGCCATGTTGATGTAAGTATCTTGTCTAACGTTTTGTGGGGGAACTACCCCTTAGGAACTTGAATTGATTTTGCTAATGTGTTATATGAAAGCCTTGTACGCAAGATGACGAGTGAGTACACGGGTTATATGGGGTATTTGATCAGTTTGGGTTATTTCGACTCTTTCTATGCCTTTAATTGAATTATCATATCATGTTGTAATGCTCATTGTCAATCTACTCTTACTTGTGTTAGTCGATTCTTACATGACTTATTTCACTTGCTTAACACTTGTTCTACATCTTACTTGATGCTTTGCTCTTATGCTTTAGTTGAAGTTATTGATTTCCTTATTGCCTTGTTATATCCTTAATTGTTGCATTACTTTTACATGAAGTCGTTATTTCGTGAATTATCTTCTTGTTGAGTTATTGGTGCTGATGTCGTTATTTCGTGAATTATCTTCTTGTTGAGTTACTTTTAATTGTTGAGATATCTTCCTTGTTGAGAAATTCACATTCGTTGTTATTGTTGATATTCTTGTACACACTTTGGTTGAGCCATGGACTATTTGTTGTGGAAACATTGATATCGTCAATTTTGGCAAGTTGTGGTACATGGGAACTTGTTGTGCGGGTTGTTATTGTGTTGTAATATTGATACACATGCGGGGTTATAAGGATAGGGGTTAATGTGCATACGACGACATAAGGTGAGATTTATGTGCGCGTTGCTAGTAAGGCAATTACTTGAAGCCACACAGTGTCATGAGGTGGACTAAAGTGCATGTAGATATTTTGGGGAAAATATTTTCAAAACTATCTAATTGTAAAGCTCGTGCGGCAACGTAAGGAAAGATTGTGATTGAGATTAAGAAATGTGAATATGAGGTGATACCTCTGTTGTGATTCTTGTTGTATACGGGGGGGTACCTCAGTTGTGATTCTTGTTGTGCATCCCATGTTGAAAAGAATTATTGGTGGATTAGTTCTTGTTGCTTTTATTCTTCCGTGTCTTATCAGTTTTGTCTGTATTTTTCTATTGTGGTTCTATTTATTTTCTTCTTCTTGTTATCTCTATGCTTACAATTCTTCCATTAGTCTATGTTATTAACCTGCTTCGTTATCATTTATTGCTTCTTCTTCTATTACTTTTCGTTATTATATTTATGTTCTGTTTGTTATGTTCTAGTAGGTGTCTTGTCACGACCCAATTTTGGAGTCGTGATGGCGCCTGTCGTGGAACCAGGCCAGCCACCTATTTATAGCTAATCTAGACCCGATTATTAGAGAAAATACCATTTTTAACAAGTTTCAATTCAATAGTAACAATGATCAATCTGAATTTGAAAACAATTTGTGAAACCAAAGCCCAAATCCTACAAATCCCGGATCCAGTGTCACACAGTCATGAGCTGCTAATACATAATGTAACTAAAAGAGGAATGGCCAATATAGTCTGAAAAATAAATAACAATACGCGATCACGGACGCCAGCTGCTACCTCGACAACTCTGATGGAAACTGACGCTACTCAACGACCAGAGCCAAGTTCCGATGTACCTGGATCTGCACACAAGGTGCAGGGGGTAACGTGAGTACACCATCTCAGTAGTAACGAAACCAAACTATGGGCTGAGAGGTAGTGACGGACTACACCTCCGATGTTTATGAACAGCAGTATATATATATATATATATATATCTTGAAAATGAAAGTAATATGGCGGAAAATAAGAAAGATGCACCAAATTATGTCTGTAAAATCTACATACCAGCATATGAACATAAAGAATCAGAAATAAGATGTACACAATATGACTACTCTCACAAGGGAGTCCACTCAGTACTAGAATTTGGCCTTCAGGCCCAGGGAAGGTCCATCCCGGATTATGCATAAACTCGAGTGACGTAGTCACCGAGTACTGAGGAATAGGCCAATCCAGCCCCACAAGGAAGCTCCATCTCCGGAACATATCACTCGGACAAGATCCATGTCCAGGGATGATCCATCCTTCAATATATCAATAGCTTGGGGCAAGATTCATGCCTTGGGAAAATCCATCCCTCAACATCTGTGCGCTCACTAGGGGGTGTAAAGACTCCGGAGGGGCTCCTATAAGCCCAAGCGCTATATCAAGCCAACAAAGGCATGATTCAAGGATCGTTGCGGTGTGCAGTCCGACCTCATAACTGTCTCAAAACCAGGCTCCAAGCCTCACCCAGTCAATACTTTCCAGTCTCACTCACAACGCTCTCAAATATAACAATCAGCCCAAAACAATTATAATATAGAAATAAACTAGCAACTACTGAGACTGAGGCATGAAACATATGCTATAACAGGACTAAGTACATTTAAATAAAGAATCGCGGATAGAGATAGCAACAATCGACAATTCTCGTTTGAACCTATCGGCGTGAAGCCTTAACATTTATACTTAACATGATTTCTAATACGTTTAAGGTAAATTCAACCTTCACAATACAAGTATCAGCTTGAATTTACCATTAGGCAATTCCATGGGATGATCCAGGCCACAAATATTCGGTGTACGCCCGCATGCGCGTCACTTGGCAAGTGCGTCACCTTAATTAGCATTAATTATCAGATAATTTGGGGTTTCGAACCCTCAGTTCCAATTTTGGAAGCGTTACTTACCTCAAAATTGGCTAAAATACTACTCCGTAGTGCCCTTGCCTCTAAGGTCGGCCTCCGAGTGCTCCAAATCTACCAACAATCAGATTTATACAATTATAATATGCTAAGGAATGTAACCCAATTGAAATTTATCAAAAATATACAAAAACCCTGAAATTGGTCAAAACCAGACCTCCGGGCCCACGTCTCGGAATTCGATAAAATTTACAAAACTGGAATCCTTGTTCTTTCCCTAGTCTACCCATATCAATTTTACCAAAAACCAACCTCAAATACCCCTTCAGATCATCAAAAGAATTTCCCAACTTCTCTTCCCATTTTTCCCGTATTTCCACTTTGATTCCTCAATTTACATGGCAAAAAATCAATACTAATTCGTGGAATTAGACTAAAAGTGATTGAATAACACTTACCACAAGACTCCCACTGAAATCTCTCGAAAAACCTCCTTCTCCCGAGCTCTCTAATGGTGTTTTGAAATATGGCTAAACACCCTCGTTTGGGAACTTAAGCTTAAAATTTCTTCCTAGGCTTTTCGCACCTGCGATACTTTCCTCGCACATGCGGTCCCGCACCTGCGCTCAGGGGGACCGCACCTGTGGAACTTCATTAACTCGCCAAACCTCGCACTTGCGGCCCAGGCATCGCACATGCAGCTCCGCAGGTGCGACCAAGTGACCGTTCCCGCGGTTCCCTTCCAGGGCCCCTGTGCCCGCACGTGCGACCACCAAGTCCGCTCCTGCGGCTCGCACGTGCGGTGCAACATCAAGACCCCAAAAACTCAATCTCGAGCCCCTCGGGACCCCAACCAATTATACCAACACATTATACATGATCATTAAAACTTAGTCGAGCCTTCGAAACATCAAAAACAACATCAAGACCCCAAAAACTCATCGAATTCAAGCCTATGAACTTTGAAATTTCTAAATTCCACCAATGATGCCAGAACTACCCAAAACAACTCCGATTAACCTAAAAGCTTGCAAAAATGTCCAAATTGACATTACAAACTTGTTCCAACTGTCCGAATTCCGTTCCTACCCCGATAGCCTATTTTCCACTGCCGAACAGAAATCGCCAAAAACTAACTTTTGCCAATTCAAGCCTAAATCTACACCGGACATCACAAATACATTCCGAACACACTCCTAAGTCCCAAATAACCTAATGAAGCTACCCGAGCCATAAAATACACATTCCAAGGTCATTTACAAATAAGTCAACTCCCGGTTGACTTTTCCAACTCTAAGGCTTCTTTAAGAGACTGAGTGTCTTAATTCCTTCTATAACCACTCCGAACCCGAACAAACCAACTCTAACACATCATGAATAGTCTAACCAAGCTACAACAAGGCAGAAACAATGAAAAATAATGCATGTTCTACGTAATGGCCGACCGGGTCGTTACATTCTCCCCTTCTTAAACAAATGTTCGTCCTCGAACGGGTCTAGAAACATACCTGGAGTCTCAAACAAGTGAGGATATCTGCTCCACATCTCCCGCTCGGTCACCAAAGTAGCTTCCTCCACTGGCTGACCTCTCCACTGAACCTTCACCGAAGCTATATCCTTGGACCTCAACTTTCTGACCTCGCGAGCCAAAATAACCACTGGCTCAACCTCATATGACATATCATCCTCGAGCTGAACTGTGCTGAAGTCCAAAACATGAGACGGGTCACCAACATACTTCCGGAGCATCGACACATGAAATACCGGATGAACACCCGACAAGCTGGGTGGCAAGGCAAGTCTATAAGCCACCTCTCCAACCTTTTGAAGCACCTCAAAAGGACCAATGAACCGGGGACTAAGCTTGCCCCTCTTCCCGAACCTCATAACACCCTTCATGGGTGACACCTTCAGCAGTACCTTATCACCCTCCATGAAAGACAAGTCCCGAACCCTCCGGTCCGCATAGCTCTTCTGCCTAGACTGAGCCGTGCGAAGTCGCTCCTGAATCAACTTTACCCTCTCCAACGCATCCTAAACCAAATCTGGGCCTAGCAGCCTAGCCTTACCAGGCTCGAACCAACCAACCAGAGATCTACACCTCCTACCATATAAGGCCTCATACGGTGCCATCTGAATACTAGACTGGTAGCTGTTATTATATGCAAACTCCGCTAGTGGCAGAAACTGAACCTACGCCAAAATCAATCACACAGGCACGCAACATATCCTCTAAGATCTGAATAGTCCGCTCTGACTTCCCGTCGGTATGAGGATCCAATGTTGTGCTCAACTCAACCTGAGTACCCATACCTCTCTGCACGACCCTCCAAAACTGAGACATGAACTAAGTACCTCTGTCAGAAATGATAGAAACTGGGACTCCATGCAGTCGGACAATCTCCCTAATGTAGATACCAGCTAACCTCTTTGAAGTATAAGTAGTACTGACATGAATGAAGTGCGCGGACTTGGTCAGTCGATCCACAATGACCCAAATAGCATCAAATCCCTTCGAAGTCCGTGGAAGCCTTACTACAAAGTCCATGGTGATCCGCTCCCACTTCCACTCCGGAATAACTAACTTCTGAAGCAATCCACCTAGTTTTTGGTGCTCATACTTGACCTGTTGGAAGTTGAGACACGACCCAATTTTGGAGTCGTGATGGCGCCTGTCGTGAAAACAGGCCTGCCACCTATTGTAACTAATCCTGAACCGTTTATTAAGGAAATTACCATTTCTTAACTTCCTGAAGTTAAATATAATAAAGATATGTATTTAAAAGAAACTTATGAAACCAAAACCCCAAAATCTACAACTCTCGGATCCGGTGTCACACAGTCATGAGTTGCTAATACAAAATACAACCCTAAAAGAAATGACCAACATAGTCTGAAAGTAAACACGGTAGGTAGAAGAGAAAGAGATGACGAGATCACGGTCGCCTGCTGCTACCTCGTCGACTCTGATGATATTGCTGCTACTCACTTACTAGAGCTGAATCTCGATGTACCTGGATCTGCTCACAAGGTGCAGGGGGTAACGTGAGTACACCAACTCACTAGTAACGAAACCAAACTATGGGCTGAGAGGTAGTGACGGACTAAACCTCCGATAATTTTGAACAACAATATATAACTTTGACACGACAGTAATATATCAGAAAATAAACAAGATGCATCAATTTATGTTTGTAGCTCTGCATACCCGCATGAATTCATATAGAATCAGGAATGGTGTGTACTAAGTAATAAAACTCTCATAAGGTGGTCAACTCAGTACTAGAATCTGGCCTTCCGGCCCAAGGAAGGTCCATCCCAAATATTATATAAACACAAGTGACACAGTCACCTAGTACTGAGGAAAAAGGCCGATCCAGCCCCACGGAGAAGGTCCATCTCCGGAACATAAGCCCCACGGAGAAAGTACATCTTCGGATAATATCACTCGGACAAGATCCATGTCTAGGGAAGATCCATCCCTCAATATTTGTGCGCTCACTAGGGGTGTAAAGACTCCGGAGGGGATCCTATAAGCCCAAGCGCTATATCAAGCCAACAAAGGCATGATCCAAGGATTGATGCGGTGTGCAGCCCGATCTCATAACTGTCTCAAAACCATTCTCCAAGCCTCACTTAGTCAGTACCTTCCAGTCTCACTCACCATGCTCTAACATATGAAAATCAGCCCAAACCAATGATAATATAGAATAAACATGCAATTTACGAGACTGAGGCCTGAAAATTATACTATGACAGGACTGAGTACATGAAAACAATAATCATAAACAGAGACATCAATAATCGACCGCTCCGGCCTGAACATATCGGCGCGAAGCCTCAACATTTATACTTAACATGATTTCTATTGCATTCAAGGTAATTGCAACCTTCACTGTACCAATATCAACATGAGATGACCATTAGAAAGTGCCATGAGATGAGCCAGGCTACAAATATTCGGGGTACGCTCGCATGCACGTCACTTGGCAAGTGCGTCACCTTAGTTAACACAAATTATCAGATAGTTTGGGGTTTCGAACCCTCAGTTCCAAGTTTGGAATTGTTACTTACCTCAAAATCGGCTAATATACTACTTCGCAGTGCCCTTACCTCGAAATTCGTCCTCCGAGTGCTCCAAATCTACCAACAATCAGACGTATATCATTATAATATGCTAAGGAATGAATCATAATATAAGTTTATCAAGAATACTCAAAAATCCCGAAATTGGTCAAACCTGACCCCAGGGCCCGCGTCTCATAACTCGATAAAATTTACACCACAAGAATCTTCGTCCTCTCACGAGTCTATACATTCCAAGAACACTGAATTCGGAGTCCAAATGACCCCTCAAATCCCCATTTTAAAGCCTCTTAATCCCAAGCCCTAATTACCCAACTTGCACTAATTTTTCCCTAATGTTTCAACCATAATTCCGACCTTTAATCACATATAAACGAGTTTAGAGTCCAAGAACCTTACCTTAACGAGAACTATCAATCCCCTCTTCAAAAACCCCTCAAAAGCTTCAAACCCGGATGAAATATTGAGAAAGATGGCTAAAATTAGCGAAGGCACGCTTTTACACCTTCTGCCCAATGGTTCCGCACCTGCGACCACTTACTCCCACCTGCGGATCCCAGGTGCGCACCTGCGGAAAATCCCAAGGACCTCAACTTCAGCAGATGCGATCGACCTCTCGTACCTGCGGCCTCGTAGGAGCGGAAATTACCTCGCACCTGCGGATTCTTCTCACTCAGCCAAACTTTCGCACTTGCGGCTCCCCTTCCGCAGGTGCGAAAACACCAGTAACAGCAACATCAGCAATAGAAAAAACCATTCCAACTCCCCGTTAATCACCCAAAACCATCCCGAGCCCCTCGGGACCCCAACCATATGTACCAACGCATCAAATATGATTATTAAAACTTAGTAGAGCCTTCGAAACATTAACCACAACATCAAAACCCCAAAAACACATCGAATTCAAGCCTATGAACTTTGAATTTTCTAAATTCCATTAACGATGCCGAAACTACCCAAAACAACTTCAATTGACCTGAAATTTTGTAGACATATCCAAAATGACATTACGAACCTAATCCAACTGTCAGAATTCCATTCTGACCCCGATAGCCTATTTTCTACTGCCGACCGAAAATTGCCAAAAACTAACCTTCGCCAATTCAAGCCTAATTCTACACCGGACATCACAAAAATATTCCGAACACACTCCTAAGTCCCAAATCACCTAACGAAGCTATCTGATCCATATAATCCATATTTCGAGGTCGTTTCCCAATAAGTCAACTTCCGGTTGACTTTTCCAATCTAAGGCTATTTTGAGAGACTAAGTGTGTCAGTTCCTTCTATAACCACTCCAAACCCGAGTTAACCACATCTAACTCATCATGAACAGTCTAACCAAGCTACAACAAGGTAGAAACAGTGAAAATAAATGCATGTTCTACATAACAACCGACTGGGTCGTTACATTCTCCCCCTTTTAAACAAACGTTCGTCCTCGAACGGGTCTAGAAACATACCTGGAGTCTCAAACAAGTGAGGATATCTGCTCTGTATCTCCCGCTCGGTCTCCCAAGTAGCCTCCTCCACTGGCTGTCCTCTCCACTGCACCTTCACTGAAGCTATCTCCTTTGACCTCAACTTTCTAACCTCGCGAGCCAAAATAGCCACTGGCTCCACCTCATAAGACATATCCTCCTCGAGCTGAACTGTGCTGAAGTCCAAAACATGAGACGGGTCACCAACATACTTCGGAAGCATCGACACATGAAATATCGGATGAACACTAGACAAGCTGGGTGGCAAGGAAAGTCTATAAGCAATCTCTCCCATCTTCTGGAGCACCTCAAAAGGACCAATGAACCGAGGACTAAGCTTTCCCCTCTTCCCAAACCTCAAAACACCATTCATGGGTGACAACTTCAGCAGAACCTTATCACCCTCCATGAAATACACATTCCGAACCTTCCGGTCCGCATAGCTCTTCTACCTAGACTGAGTCGTGCGAAGCCGCTCCTGAATCAACTTCACCCTCACCAACGCATCCTGAACCAAATCTAGGCCTAATAGCCTAGCCTCACCGGGCTCGAACCAACCAACCGGAGATCTACACCTCCTACCATATAAAGCCCCATACGGCGCCATCTGAATACTAGACCGGTAGCTATTATTATATGCAAACTCCGCTAGTGGAAGAAACTGATCCCACGAGCCACCAAAATCAATCACAAAGGCACGCAACATGTTCTCCAAGAATTGAATAGTCCTCTCTGATTGCCCGTCGGTCTGAGGACAGAACGCTGTGCTCAACTCTACCTGAGTACCCATACCTCTCTGCATGGCCCTCCAAAACTCAGAGGTGAACTGAGTACCTCTGTCGGAAATAATAGAAACTGGGACTCCATGCAACCGAATAATCTCCCTGATGTAGATACCAGCTAACCTCTCCTAAGTATAAGTAGTACTGACAGGAATGAAGTGTGCGGGCTTGGTCAGTAGATCCACAATGACCCAAATAGCATCAAATCCCTTCGAAGTCCGTGGAAGCCCAACTACAAAGTCCATGGTGATTCGCTCCCACTTCCACTCCGGAATAGCAATCTCCTGAAGCAATCCACCTGGCCTCTGGTGCTCATACTTGACCTGCTAGCAGTTGAGGCACCGTGCTACATACTCCACAATATCTCTCTTCATCCGCCTCCACCAATACTGCTGCCTCAGGTCCTGATACATCTTCGCGGCACCCGGATGGATGGAATACCGCGAGCTATGGGCCTCTGCTAATATCTTCTCTCGAAGGCCATCTACTTCGGGCACGCAAATACGGCCCTGCATCCTCATAACCCCGTATTCATCAATAGTCACATCCCTGGAATCACTTTCATAGATCCTGTCCTGAAGAACTAACAAGTGACGGTCATCATACTGACGCGCTCTAATCTGATCATAGAGAGAAGACCGGGAAACCATGCTAGCTACTACCCGTGGAGGCTGTGACAAATCCAATCTCACAAGCTGCCCTGCTAAGTCCTAAACATCACGTGCTAAGGGTCGCTCTACTGCTGAAAGATAGGCTAAACTCCCCAAACTCCCTGCTCTGCGACTCAGGGCGTCGGCCACCACATTGGCCTTCCCCAGATGATATAGAATGGTGAGGTCATAATCCTTGAGAAGCTCCAACCATCTCCTCTGACGCAAATTCAAATCCTTCTACCTCAGCTAATACTGCAAACTGCGATGGTCAGTAAAAATCTCACACTGAACCCCATATAAATAATGACGCCAAATCTTCAAAGCATGAACAATGGCAGCTAGCTCAAGAATGTGCACTGGATAATTCTTCTCGTGCACCTTCAAATGTCTGGACGCGTAGGCAATCACCCCACCGTCCTGCATCAAAACCGCTCCCAAGCCAACCCTATAAGCATCATAATAGACTGTGTAAGAACCCGAACCAGTAGGCAAAACTAATACCGGAGCTGTGGTCAATGCTGACTTGAGCTTCTGAAAGCTCTCCTCACACTCATCGGACCATCTGAACGGAGCACCCTTCTAGGTCAATCTGGTCAGTGGTGAAGCAATAGAAGAGAATCCCTCTACAAAGCGACGGTAATAACCCGCCAAACTAAGGAAACTCCTAATCTCTGTAGCTGAGGAAGGTCTAGGACAACTCTACACCGCCTCTATCTTCTTCGGATCAACCTGAATACCCTCACTAGACCCCACGTGACCCAAGAAAGCTACCGAACCAAGCCAAAACTCACACTTGGAAAACTTTGCATAAAGTTTCTCCTCTCTCAACTTCTGCAACACAACCCTCAAATGCTGAGCATGCTCCTCCTGGCTACGAGAATACACCAGGATGTTATCAATGAACACAATAACGAATGAATAAAGGTAAGGCTGAAACACGCTATTCATCAGATGCATGAATGCGACTGGGGCATTGGTCATCCCAAATGACATAACCAGAAACTCGTAATGGCCATATCTGGTCCTGAAAGCAGTCTTCAAAATATCAGGATCCCGAATCTTAAACTGATGATACCCAGACCTCAAGTTAATCTTGGAGAACACCTTAGCTCCCTGAAGCTGATCAAACAAGTCATCAATGTGGAGCAAAGGATACCGGTTCTTCACCGTAACCTTATTCAGCTGCCTATAGTCAATGCACATGCGTATAGAACCATCCTTCTTCTTCACGAACAACACTGGCGCACCACAAGGCGAAACACTAGGCTGAATGAACCCCTTATCTAGGAGTTCCTGAAGCTGCTTCTTCAATTGCTTTAACTCTGTTGGGGCCATGCGGTAAGGTGGAATAGAGATAGGCTGGGTGTCTGGTAACAAGTCGATACCAAAATCAATGTCCCTGTCAGGTGGCATGCCTGGCAGGTCTGCAGGGAATACGTTCGGGACCTCACGGACCACAGGAACAGAATCAATAGAGGGAGTCTCACTACTAACATCCCTCACAAAAGCCAGATAAGACTCACATCCCTTCCAAATCATACGCTGAGCCTTCAAATAGGAAATCACTCTACTAGGCACATACTCCACCGAACCCCTCCACTCAATCCTCGACAATTTGGGCATAGCTAAGGTCACGGTCTTGGCATGACAGTCAAGAACAACATGGCATGGAGGTAGCCAATCCATGCCCAAAATCGCAGCGAAGTCAACAATTCTAAGCAATAATAGATCTGCCCGGGTCTCAACACCTCCAATAGATATAATACAAGACCGGTACACCCAGTCTACCACAAAAGTATCCCCCACCGGAGTCGACACATGGACAACTGAAATTAAGGACTCACAAGGCATATCCAAGAAATGTGCAACATATGATGAAACATATGAATACGTAAAACCAGGATCAAATAATACTGAAGCATCTCAGTGGCAGAATGAAATAATACTTGTAATCATTGCATCTGAAGCTATGAGGGTCAGGCCGGAAGTGCATAGAAACGGGCATGTCCTCCACCTGATCGACCTCCCCCTCTAGGGCGGCCTCTGACTGACTGACCTCCACCCCTGACTACCTGGGCGGATGGTGTACAAACTGGTGCTGAAGCTGGAGGCTGGCTCCTCTGCTGATATGAACTACCAGAAAGGCGGGGACAATACCTCTTCATGTGACCTCCAGCTCCTCTGCTGATATGAACTACTAGAAAGACGGGGACAATACCTCTTGATGTGACCTGGATCCCCACACTCGAAGCAACCTCTCTCAGCAAAAGACGGTGGGGACTGAAAGGAACCCCTGGAACCAGAGTAGCTGCTAGAAGAGCCATGTGCCGAAGAACCCTGAACTAACTGTGGCCTGAATGAGCTCTGGGCTGGAAGTGCGCTGAATGACGAACGACCCAGATTAGAACTACGAGGACCGTGTCCTGATGAAGTACCACTGTAAACTGGACGAGCTGGTTGAGGAGGTCTGAATGGACGACCTCTGTTATACTGAGTCTGACCTCCCGAGTGAACACCAACGTAAATACCAGATCCTCAAGGCCTCTTGGCCTCCCTCTCAACTCGCTCCTGGCGGTGCACTGACTCAATCTTCCTGGCTATGTCAACTACCTCCTCAAAATAAGCCCCAAACACCCTCTCCCTGGTCAAAAAGATCTGTTACTGATAAGTAAGACCATCAACAAACCCCCGGATCCTCTCTCTGTATGTGGGAACTAGCTAGATGGCATGACGGGCTAACTCAGAGAACCTCATCTCATACTGCGTCACGGTCATGTCTCCCTAACGCAATTGCTCGAACTCTCTGCGCAGCTCCTCTCTGCAGGACTGTGGTATATACTTCTCCAAAAAGAGAATGGAGAATTGATGCCATGTAAGGGGCGCTGCATCAGTGGGTCTACGCCTCTCATAGACCTCCCACCAAGCAAGTGTAGCTCCTGAAAACTGAAAAGTAGTGAATGGAACCCCACTGGCCTCTAATATCCCTGTTGTGCGTAGTATCCTCTGACACTTTTCCAAGAAGGCTTGGGCATCATCGCCCTCTGTACCACTAAAAGTTGGAGGCTGGAGTCTACTGAACCTCTCCAACCTACGCTGCTCATCATCAGCTAAAGCTCGGACCACATAATCCTGTACCGGAGCAATAGGCTGCACTGGAACTGCCCCAGGTGTCTGAAGTCCCTGGGTAACCTGCTCAGGTATCCGGGCAGCTAGAGTCTGAAAGCCTCCCCCAACCTGAGAAGTAGTAGCAGTAGTGGACATCGCAACGGCCTGTGCCAAGCTGGTGCACACCGTCAAAATCTGAGTTAGGGTCTCATGAAGACCCGGAATCACAATGGGCACTGCTGGTGCCTGAGCCTGCCCCGCTTGAATCTCATATGCGGGGACTTGATCCTGAGCAACGCGAGGGTCCATAGGTGCTGCCCTGGCTGCTGTGCGGCCTGCACCCCTCACTCTGCCACGACCCCGGCCACGGCCTCGTCCTCTAGCTGGTTCTTCTGGTGTCTGATCACCACTACCGGTAGCACGAGTCCTCACCATTTGTGAGAGAATGAAAACAACAAAACTTTAGTTCCCGAGTTCAACAGAGTCGCATGACAGAATTCAAAATGTGGAATTATCCTAAGGTTTCGGTAGCCTCTCGAAGATAAGTACAGACGTCTCCGTACCGATCCGCAAGACTCTACTAAACCTGCTCATGACTGGTGAGCCCTATTCAACCTAGAGCTCTGATACATACTTGTCACGACCCAATTTTTGAGTCGTGATGGCGCCTGTCGTGAAACCAGACCAGCCACCTATTGTAACTAATCCTTAACCGTTTATTAAGAAAATTACCATTTCTCAACTACCTGAACTTAAATATAATAAAGATATGTATTTAAAAGAAACTTATGAAACCAAAACCCAAAAATCTACAACTCTCGGATCCGGTGTCACACAGTCATGAGCTGCTAATACAAAATACAACCCGAAAAGAAATGACCAACATAGTCTGAAAGTAAATACGACAGGTAGAAGAGAAAGAGATGACGAGATCACGGTCGCCAGCTGCTACCTCGTTAACTCTGATGAAACTGCTGCTACTCACTGACCAGAGTTGAATCTCGATGTACCTGGATCAGCACACAAGGTGCAGGGGGTAACGTGAGTACACCAACTCAGTAGTAATGAAACCAAACTACGTGCTGAGATGTAGTGACGAACTAAACCTCCGATAATTTTGAACAACAGTATATAACTTGGACATGACAGTAATATATCAAAAAATAAACAAGATGCATCAATTTATGTATGTAGCCCTGCAAACCCGCATGAATTCATATAGAATCAGGAACGATGTGTACTCAGTAATCTAACTCTCATAAGGTGGTCCACTCAGTACTAGAATCTGGCCTTCCGGCCCAGGGAAGGTCCATCCCGGATATTACATAAACACAAATGACACAGTCACCTAGTACTGAGGAAAAAGGCTGATCAAGCCCTACGGAGAAGGTCCATCTCCGGAACATAAGCCCGCGGAGAAGGTCCATCTCCGGAACATATCACTCGGACAAGATCCATGTCTAGGGAAGATCCGTCCTTCAATATCCGTGCGCTCACTGGTGGTGTAAAGACTCTTAAGGGGCTCCTATAAGCCCAAGCACTATATAAAGCCAAAGAAGGCATGATCCAAGGATCGCTGCGGTGTGCAGCCCGATCTCAAAACTGTCTCAAAACCAGGCTCCAAGCCTCACTCAGTCAGTACCTTCCAGTCTCACTCAGCATGCTCTAACGTATGAAAATCAGCCCAAACCAATGATAATATAGAATAAACTATCAATTTATAAGACTGAGGCCTGAAAATTATACTATGACAGTTCTGAGTACATGAAAACTATAATCATAAACAGAGACAGCAATAATCAATCGTTCCGGTCTGAACATATCGGCGCGAAGCCTTAACATTTATACTTAACATGATTTCTATTGCGTTCAAGTTAATTGCAACCTTCACAGTACCAATATCAACCTGAGATGACCATTAGACAGTGTCATGGGATGAGCCAGGCTGCAAATATTCGGGGTACGCCCGCATGCCGTCACTTGGCAAGTGCGTCACCTTAATTAACACCAATTATCAGATAGTTTGGGGTTTCGAACCCTCAGTTCCAAGTTTGGAAGCGTTACTTACCTCAAAATCGGCTAATATACTACTCCGCAGTGCCCTTGCCTCGAAATTCTGCCTCCGAGTGCTCCAAATTTACCAACAATCAGACGTATATCATTATAATATGCTAAGGAATGAATCCCAATCAAAGTTTATCAAGAATACTCAAAAATCCCGAAATTAGTCAAACCCGACCCACAGGCTCGCGTCTTGGAACTCGATAAAATTTACACCACAAGAATTTTCGTCCTCCCACGAGTCTATACATTCCAAGAAAACTGAATTCTGAGTCCAAATGACCTCTCAAATCCCCATTTTAAAGCCTCTTAATCCCAAGCCCTAATTACCCAACTTGCACTAATTGTTCCCTAATTTTTCCACTATAATTCCGACCTTTAATCACATATCAATGAGTTTAGAGTCCAAGAACCTTACCTTAATGAAGAACTATCGAATCCCCTCTTCAAAAACCCTTCAAAAGCTTCAAACCCGGATGAAATATTGAGAAAGATGGCTAAAATTCGCGAAGGCACGCTTTTACACCTTCTGCCCAGTGGTCCCGCACCTGCGACCACTTACTCGCACCTACGGAACCACACCCGCGGATCCCAGGTGCGCACCTACGGAAAATCCAAAGGACCTCAACTTCCGCACCTGCGATTGACCTCCCGCACCTGCGGCCTCGCAGGTGCGGAAATTACCTCGCACCTGCGGACTCTTCTCACTTAGCAAAACTTCCGCACCTGCAGAGCCATGTCCGCTCCTACGGGACCGCACCTACGGCTCCCCTTCCGCAGGTGCGAAAACACCAGTAATAGCAACATCAGCAATAGAAAAAAACATTCCAAATCCCCGTTAATCACCCAAAACCATCCCGAGCCCCTCGGGACCCAAACCAAATCTACCAACGCATCAAATCTGATTATTAAAACTTAGTCGAGCCTTCGAAACATCAACCACATCATCAAAACCCCAAAAATACATCGAATTCAAGCGTATGAACTTTGAATTTTCTAAATTCCACCAACGATGCCGAACATACCAAAAACAACTTCGATTGACCTGAAATTTTGCAGACATGTCCAAAATGACATTACGAACCTGTTCCGACCCCGATAGCCTATTTTCCACTGCCGACCGAAAATCGCCAAACACTAACCTTCGCCAATTCAATCCTAATTCTACACCGGACATCACAAAAATATTCTGAACACATTCCTAAGACCCAAATCACCTAAGGAAGATATCCGAGCCATAAAATCCGCATTTCGAGGTCGTTTCCCAATAAGACAACTTCCGATTGTCTTTTCCAACTCTAAGGCTATTTTTAGAGACTAAGTGTCTCAATTCCTTCTATAACCACTCCAAACTCGAGTTAACCACATCTAACTCATCATGAACAGTCTAACCAAGCTACAAAAAGGCATAAACAGTGAAAATAAATGCATGTTCTACGTAACGACCGACCGGGTCGTTACACCGTGCTACATACTCAACAATATCTCTGTTCATCCGCCTCCACCAATACTGTTGTCTCAGGTCCTGGTACATCTTCGCGGCACTTGGATGGATAGAATACCCCGAGATATGGGCCTCTGCTAATATCAACTCTGGAATCCCATCTAAATTGGGTACACAAATACGGCCCTGTATCCTCAAAACCCGTCATCACCAATAGTCACATCTCTGGAATCACCTCGACGTACCCTGTCCTAAAGAAGTAACAAGCGCCGGTCATCATACTGGTGAGCTCTAATATGATGATAAAGAGAAGACTGGGAAGCCATGCTAGCTAATACTCGCGGAGGCTCTGACAAATCAAACCTCACAAGCTGTCCTGCTAAGTCCTGAACATCACGTGCCAAGGGTCGCTCTGCTACTGAAAGATAGGTTAGACTTCCCAAACTCCCTGCTCGGCGGCTGAGGGAATCGGCCACTAAAACTGCCTTCCCCGGATGATATAGAATAGTGAGATCATAATCCTTGAGAAGCTCAAACCATCTCTTCTGGCGCTAATTCAAGTCCTTCTGCCTCAGCAGATACTGCAAACTGCGATGGTCGGTAAAAGTCTCACACTGTACCCCATACAAATAATGGCGCTAAATCTTTAAGGCACGAACGATGGAAGCTAGCTCGAGAACGTGCACCGGATAGTTCTTCTCGTGCACCATCAATTGTCTAGACACGTAGGCAATTACTCTACCGTCCTGCATCAATACCGCTCCCAAGCCAACTCTAGAAGCATCACAATAGACTGTGTAAGAACCCGAATCAGTAGGCAAGACCAATACCGAAGCTGTAGTCAATGCTTACTTGAGCTTCTGAAAGCTCTCCTCATACTCATCAGACCATCTGAATGGAGCACCCTTCTGCGTCAATCTGGTCAGTGGTGAAGAAATAGAAGAAAATTCCTCCACAAAGCGACGGTAATAACCTGCCAACCCAAGGAAACTCCTAATCTCTGTAGCTGAGGACGGTCTGGGCCAACTCTCCACCGCCTCTATCTTCTCCGGATCCACCTGAATACCCTCACTAGACACCACGTGTCCTAAGAAAGCTACTGAACCAAGCAAAAACTCACACTTGGAGAACTTTTCATAAAGCTTTTCCTCCCTCAACCTCTGCAACACAACTCTCAAATGTTGAGCGTGCTCCTCCTAACTATGAGAATACACCAGGATGTCATCAATGAACACAATGACGAATTAATCAAAGTAAGGCTGAAACACCCAATTCATCAAATGCATGAACTTGGCTGGGGCATTGGTCAGCCCAAATAACATAACCAGAAACTTGTAATGACCATATCTGGTCCTGAAAGCAGTCTTCGGAATATCAGAATCCCGAATCTTCAGTTGATGGTACCCAGACCTCAAGTCAATATTGGAGAACACCCTGGCTCCCTGAAGCTGATCAAACATGCCATTAATATGATGCAAAGGATACCGGTTCTTCACCATAACCTTGTTCAACTGCCTATTATCAATACACATGCGCATGGAACCATCCTTCTTCTTCACGAACAACACCGGTGCACCCCAAGGTGACACACTAGGCCGAATGAACCCCTTTTCTAGGAGTTCCTAAAGCTGCTCTTTCAATTCTTTCAACTTTGCTGGGGCCATGCGGTAAGGTGGGTTAGAGATAGGCTGGGTGTCCGGTAACAAGTCAATACCAAAATCAATGTCCATGTCAGGTGGACTACCTAGCAGGTCTGCTGCAAAAACGTCCGGGAACTCACGGACCACCGGAACAGAATCAATGGAAGGAGTCTCACCACTAACATCCCTCACAAAGGCCAGATAAGACTCACGCCCCTTCTCAATCTTATGCTGAGCCTTCAGCAAGGAAATCACCCTACTAGGCACATACTCCACCGAACCTCTCCACTCAATCCTCGGCAATCCGGGCATAGCTAAGGTCACAGTCTTGGCATGACAGTCAAGAACAGCATGGCATGGAGATAGCCAACACATGCCTAAAATCACGTCGAAGTCAACCATGCTAAGAAATAATAGATCAGCCCGGTTCTCCAGACCCCCAATAGATATAACAGAAAACTGGTACATGCGGTCCACCACAACACTATCCCACACTGGAGTCGACACATGAACCGATGAAATCAAAGACTCACGGGGCATATCCAAGAAATGTGAAAAGTATGATGAAACATATGATTATGTGGAACCATGATCGAATAATGCCGAAGCATCTCGGTGGCTTACTGAGATAATACCTATAATCACTGCATCTGAAGCTATGGCATCTGGTCTAGCTGGAAGTGCATAGAAACGGGCATGTCCTCCACCTGATCGACCTCTCCCCCTAGGGTGGCCTCGGACTGACTGGCCTCCACCCCTGGTTGCCTGAGTGGGTGGTGTAGAAACTGGTGCTGAAGCTGGAGGCTGGCTCCTATGCTGAAATGAACTACTAGAAAGGCGGGGACAATACCTCTTGATGTGACCCGGATCCTCACACTCCGAGCAACCCCTCTCAGCAAATAATGGTGGGGACTAAAGGGAACCCCTAGAACAAGAGTAGCTGCTAGAAGATCCATGTGCTGAAGAATCCTGAACTGATGGTGGACGGGATGAGCTTTGGGCTGGAAGTGCACTGAATGATGAACAGCCCGGATGGGAGCTACGGGGACCGTGTCCTGATGAAGCACCACTGTAAACTGGATGAGCTGGCTGAGGAGGCCTGAATGGTCGGCCTCTACTATGCTGAGACTAACCTCCCGAGTGAATACCACCATAACTACCAGATCCTCAAGGCCTCTTGGCCTCCCTCTCAACACGGTCCTGGCGGTGCACGGACTCAATCTCCCTGTCTATGTCAACTACCTCCTCAAAAGAAGCGCCATATACGCTCTCTCTGGTCAGAAAAATCTGTAGTTGGTAAGTGAGACCATCAAACAACCTCTGGATCCTCTCTCTTTCTGTGGGGACTAGCCAGATGGCATGACAGGCTAACTCAGATAACCTCATCTCATATTGCGTCACGGTCATGTCTCCTTGACGCAACTGCTCGAACTCTCTACGCAGCTCCTCTCTACCGGACTGTGGTATATACTTCTCCGAAAAGAGAATAGAGAACTAGTACCACGTAAAGGGCGCTGCATCAGCGGGTCTACGCCTCTCATAGGCCTCCAACCAAGCAAGTGCAGCTCCTGAAAACTGAAAAGTAGTGAATGGAACCCCACTGGCTTCTAATATCCTGTTGTGCGTAGTATCCTCTAACACTTGTCCAAGAAGGCCTGGGCATCCTCGCCCTCTGTACCACTAAAAGTCAGAGGCTGGAGTCTACTTAACCTCTCCAACCTATGTTGCTCATCATCAGCTAAAGTTGGGACCACATAATCCTGTACTGGAGCAATAGGTTGCACTGGAACTGCCCAGGTGTCTGAAGTCCCTGGGTGACCTGCTCAGGTGTCCGGGCAGCTGGAGTCTAAATGCCTCCCCCAACCTGAGAAGTAGTAGCAGTAGTGGACATCGCAACGGCCTGTGCCAAGCTGGTGCACACTGTCAAAATCTAAGCTAGGGTCTCCTAAAGAGCCGGAATCACAATGGGCATTGCTGGTGCCTGAGCCTACCCCGTTGGAATCTCAACTACGGGGACCTGATCCTGAGCAATGAGAGGGTCCACAGGTGCTGCCCCGGCTGCTATGCGGGCTGCACCCCTCCTTCTTCAACGGCCTCGACCACAGCTTGGAGCTCTGGCTGGTCCTTCTGGTGTCTAATCACCACTATCGGTAGCACGAGTCCTCACCATATGTGAGAGAATGAAAACAACAGAAGTTTAGTTCTAGAATTCAACAGAGTCGCACGATAGAATTCAAAAGAAATGTGGAATTTTCCTAAGGGTTTTGTAGCCGCTCGAAATAAGTACAGACGTCTCCGTACCGATCCGCAAGACTCTACTAAACCTGCTCATGACTGGTGTAATTTTTGTTGGCTTGCCTAACCCTGTCGTTGGGCACCATCACGACCTGGATTAGGATTCTGGGCCGTGACAATGTGGTATCAGAGCCCTAGGTTCACGTAAGTCTCCTGAGTCACGGGCAGGCCCAGTAGAGTCTTGCGGATCAATGCGGAGACGTCTGTACTTATCTTCAGGAGGCTATGGGGTGTTAGGAAACTTCCCTTTAATCATATCCTGTCGTGCAATCTATGATGTACTCAAACTTATTTTTCTATTCTCTCACAGATGGTGAGGACGCGTGCATCTGATGCTTCTGGCCCAGGAGATATCGCTGCCCCTGCCGCCCGAGGTCTGGGTAGAGGCAGGGGTAGAGCACCTGCTCGAGGCAGGGGAGGAGGGCGTCCCAGAGCTACACCAGTGGCACCAGCAGAGGACCTTATTATGAAGGAGCAGGATGAGGTGCCTCCAGTAGCACCTGCTCCAGTGGATTTCATGACGGGGCCAGGCTTCCAGGAGGTCATGGGCCGTATGATGAGATTCATAGACACTATGTCTCAGGCTGGTTTATTTCCAGTCGACCCTGCTACTTCTCAGGCGGGAGGGGGAGTCCAGACCCCTACCGCTCAGGCCACAAGCCAGGCACCAACAACATATCATACCCCGGGCACACCGCCCGTGGGAGGGGTTCAGCCCGTGGTAGCAGCCCCAGAGCCCAGGCCAGTTACAGAAGGTGACCAGCAGAAGATGTTGGATAGATGGACCCGACTTCGGCCTCCAGCCTTCGGGGGTGAGCGGGGAGAGGATGTTCAGGATTTTATTGATAGGTGCAGGGACATACTGCACAACATGAGGATTTTGGAGTCCCATGGAGTGGATTTCACCACATTTCAGTTAGAGGGCAGAGCTCACAGGTAGTGGTAGTCATATATTCTCAGCATGCCAGCAGATTCTCCTCCTGTCACTTGGGATCAGTTCGTTCAGCTATTTCTAGACAGATACATCCACCTTCTGAGAGAGAGGAGCTACGGGGTCAGTTTGAGCGACTAGAGCAGGGGAAGATGTCAGTGACCAATTATGAGGCTAGATTTTACGAGTTATCTCGCCATGCCCTTATGATATTGCCTACTGAGGTCGAGAGGGTGCGGCGGTTTGTGGCAGGCTTGCATCCAGGTATTAGGGCCTCTATGGCCAGAGAGGTAGAGATGGGTACCCCATACCAGCTTGTAGTCGAGATAGCTCGACGGATTGAGGGTTACCGCATAAGGAGCAGGGAGCAGGGTCAGCCAGGTCAGTAGGGTCAGCAGGACAAGAGGGCCAGGTTCACATGTGACTTCAGGGGTGCTCCAACTAGGGTAGAGGTCAGTTCGGAGGCGGCCAACTCAGTAGGCCTTCATATTCAGCACCTTCACTACCTCCCAGGGGTATTTCAGCGAGGCCTCAGTTTAGTGCCATGCACCAATGCTCTTACCATCCACCAGCCATCCAGGGTGCGCCCAATAGTTATTCCAGTCATTGGAGATCCTCTAGTTCCTATTTCAGTGCCTTACTAGAGGGTTCACGCTGCCCTCCGGCTATTCAGGGTTCTTCCTCTTTCGGGCAGCGGGCTGTAGCACCAGGAGGTTATTTCGAGTGTGGGGAACCGGGTCATATATGTAGGTATTGTCCCAGGTATCGGGGCAAGGCAGTGCAGCAGAGTTATCAGCCTAGGAGTTCAGTACCAGCAGTCTGGCCACCTCGAGGTGGGGAACAGGTCGGCAGGGGTCGTCCTTGAGGGGGAGGCCAATCAGGAGGAGGTCAGTTAGTTCCTGTTCACTCTGGGGGAGCTTAGTCTTCAGGAGCCTTAGCCAGATTTTATGCCATTCTGGCCAGATCAGATGTAGTGGCCTCAGACGCCGTAATCACAGGTATTATCTCAGTATGTGGTAGGGAGGCTTCGGTACTATTTTATCCAGGGTCCACGTATTCATATGTTTCCGTACTATTTGCTCATTTTCTGGATATCCATCGTGAGTCCTTGGGTTCTCTTATATATGTGTCCACTCATGTGGGTGATTCTGTGGTGGTAGACCGAGTCTACCGGTCTTGTGTGGTCATTTTTTGCGGTTTCGATACCAGAGCAGATCTTTTATTGCTGGATATGATTGATTTTGAGGTTATCCTAGGCATGGATTGGCTATCTCCTTATCATGTTGTGTTAGATTGCCATGCCAAGACAGTCACTTTAGCCATGCCTGAGTCGCCTAGACTAGAGTGGAAAGGTTCTTCAGTTAGTGCCTCCAGCCGGGTCATTTCCTTCATAAAGGCTCGGCATATGGTCGAGAAGAGTTGTTTGGCTTACCTTGCTTATGTACGGGACACCACCGCCGAGTCTCCTACCATTGATTCAGTGCATGTTGTTCGAGAATTTCCGGATGTGTTTCCTTCAGATCTTCCAGGCATGCCTCCAGATCGAGATATTGACTTCTGTATTGATTTGGCTCCAGATACTCAGCCTATTTCCATTCCCCTTTATCGTATGGCTCCTAAGGAGCTGAAAGAGTTAAAGGAGCAACTTGAGGAGTTGTTGGCTAAGGGGTTCATCAGGCCGAGTGTGTCGGCGTGGGGTGCTCCAGTCCTATTTGTGAAAAAAAAGGATGGGTCTATGCGAATGTGTATTGATTACCTCCAGCTGAATAAGGTTACCATCAAGAATAAGTATCCTCTGCCGCGCATCGATGATTTGTTTGATCAGTTGCAGGGTGCTCGTGTGTTTTCTAAGATTGACCTGAGATCGGGTAATCACCGGTTGAAGATTCGGGCTTCTGATGTTTCGAAGACTGCATTTCGTACCAGATATGGCCATTATGAGTTCTTAGTGATGTCCTTTAATTTGACCAATGCCCCAGTAGCATTTATGGACTTGATGAATAGGGTATTCAGTCCGTATATTGATTACTTCGTCATCGTCTTCATTGATGACATCTTGATTTATTCGCGAAGCCTGGGTGAGCATGAGCAGCACTTGAGAGTTGTGCTCCAGACCTTGCGGGAACAGAAGCTGTATGCTAAGTTCCCCAAGTGCGAGTTCTGGTTAGATTCCGTGGCATTTTTGGGGCATGTGGTATCTGGGAAAGGTATCAAGGTTGATCCTCAGAAGATTGAGGCGGTTCAGAGTTGGCCGCGTCCTACTTCAGCTACAGAGATCAGGAGTTTCTTGGGCGTAGCAGGCTATTATCGCCGATTCGTGGAGGGGTTCTCTCCTACTATTGACCAGATTGACTCAGAAGAATTCCCGTTTCGGTGGTCCGACGAGTGTGAGGCGAGCTTTCAGAAGCTCAAGTCAGCTTTGACCTCAGCATCAGTTCTGTCATTGCCTTCCGGTTCTGGGATGTATACTGTGTATTACGACGCTTCACGCGTCGGGTTAGGATGTGTGCTGATGCAGGATGGCAGGGTTATTGTTTATGCTTCGCGCCAGCTGAAGGTTCATGAAAAGAATTATCTTGTGCACGACTTAGAGTTGGCAGAGTTGTTCATGCTTTGAAGATTTGGCGGCACTACTTGTATGGTGTATCTTGTGAGGTCTACACTGATCACCGCAGTTTACATTACTTGCTTAAGCAGAGGGACCTTAATTTGAGGCAGCGGAGGTGGCTTGAGTTGTTAAAGGACTATGATCTTACTATTTTGTATCACTCGGGCAAGGCGAATGTAGTAGCTGATGCTTTAAGTAGGAGGGCAGCGAGTATGGGTAGCTTGGCCTACATTGCAGCGGAGGAGAGACCTTTAGCCTTGGACATTCAGTCATTGGCCAATCGCCTTGTGAGATTGGACCTTTCGGAGCCTCGTTGAGTTTTGGATCATGTGGTTGCTCAGTCTTCATTGTTGGGGGAGAATAAGGCTCGATAGTTTGATGATTCATGCCTTGCAGAGCTTCGGGATACGGTGGGCCAGGGCAGGACCAAGGGGGTTACTTTGGGCGAGGATGGTGTCTTGAGGCTCCAGGGCCGTTTATGTGTTCCTAATATTGATGGCTTGAGGAAGAGAATTTTTGAAGAGGCCCATAGTTCTCGGTATTTTGTTCATCCGGGTGCGACGAATATGTACTGTGATTTGAAGCAACATTAATGGTGGAGGCGGATGAAGAAGGATATAGTGCATTTTGTGGCTAGGTGTCTCAATTGTCAGCAGGTCAAGTACGAGCACCAGAATCCAGAAGGCCTATTTCAGCAGATGCCCATTCCTGAGTGGAAATGGGAGCGCATCACCATGGACTTTGTGGTTGGGTTGCCTCGGACTTTGCGGAAGGTTGACGCGGTTTGGGTCATTGTGGATAGATTGACCAAATCGGCGCATTTCATTCCTGTGGCTACTACTTATACTACAGAGAGGCTGGCCCAGATTTATGTTCGGGAGATAGTCCGGTTGCACGGTGTGCCGGTGTCCATTATATCAGATCGAGGTCCTCAGTTCACCTCGCACTTCTGGAGAGCATTGCACAGTAAGATGGGCACTCAGATAGATCTCAGCTCAGCATTTCACCCTCAGACTGATGGTCAGTCGGAGTGTACAGTTCAGATTTTGGAGGATATGCTCAGGGCTTGTGTGATTGATTTTGGCGGTCAATGGGGCCTGTTCTTGCCTTTGGCGGAGTTTGCATACAATAATAGTTATCAGTCCAGCATCGAGATGGCTCCATTCGAGGCTTTATATGGTCGGCGATGTCGTTCTCCTATCAGGTGGTTTGAGCCCGCCGAGGCCAAGTTATATGACACAGATTTGGTGAGAGATGCTTTTGATAGGGTGAAGATTATTCAGGAGAGACTCCGCACAGCTCAGTCAAGACAGAAGAGCTACGCAGATCAGCGGACGCATGATGAAGCATTTATGGAGGAAGATAAGGTTATGTTGAAGGTTTCGCCGATGAAGGGCGTTATGAGGTTCGGGAAGAAGGGCAAGCTAAGCCCCAGGTTTATAGGCCCTTTCGAGGTGTTGAGGCGAGTCGGGGAGGTTGCTTTACCTCCTGCCTTATCAGGAGTTCATCTGGTATTTCATGTATCAAATGCTCCGGAGATATCATGCTGATTTCTCTAACGTGATTCATTTCAGCACTATTCAGTTAGATGAGAAGTTGGGCTTCGAGGAGGAGCCAGCTGCTATTATTGATAGGCAGGACCGCCAGTTGAGTTCTAAGAGAATTTCTGCCATAAATGTCCAGTGGAGGGCCAACAAGTCGATGAGGCAACTTCGGAGTCCGAGGAGGACATGCAGAGCAGGTATCCACAGCTATTCGACACTTCAGGTACGATTCTACGTCCGTTCGAGGACGAACGTTTGTTTTAGAGGGGGAGATTGTGATGACCCCAAAAGGGGTCATCTTATGTAAATCTAATCGTGATTGTGTTGCGAGGCCCCGAAAGCCTCTGTTAATCTCACCTCGATGTGCGTGTGCAGCCCGGGTGCGTAGCCAGGAAGCCTTTATGTGAAAACTTAATTAAGAGTTGAATTTATTATAATTAATTGAATAAAGTTAACTTTGGTCGATTTTTTTTTGGTAAACGGAACCGGATCTGTGATCTGACGGTCCCGGGTCCGAAGAAAAATATGGGACTTGGGCGTATGCCCGGAATCGAATTCCGAGGACCCAAGCCTGAGAAATGAATTTTTAGAGAAAATTGTTTTATGAAAATATCAAAGACTTATGAAAATGAACCTTGATGTGAAACCTGTGCTGCCGGGCCCGTATTATGGTTTCGGAGCCCGGAACATGTTCAATATGTGTTATTAGAATTATCTATGAAATTTTGTAAGAAACGGACTTGATTTGACGGGTTTCGGATCAAATGGGAAAATTAGAGTTAATGAAGTTTTGAGGATTTTCATGGAATTTTAAATTTGGCTTGAAATGTGATTTTATGTTACCGAGGTCCGAATGAAATTACGAGACCTGAAACAGTTCCGTTATGTCAATTATGACTTGTCTGCAAAATTTGAAGTAATTACGAGTAGTATAGGCCGGTTCGGCGCATTGAAATGAATTCTAGAACTCTAAGTTCAAAGTGTTGATTCAATTTGGTTTTGGGGTCAAATTCTGAGTTTCGTTGTTGTTTTTCTTGTTCCGGAAGTTTGAGCTAGTCCGTATCATGAATACACACTTTCCAGTGCTTTTGGACGGGGTACCGAGGGGCTCAGGTGAGTTTTGGACCCCCGGGAGCTAAGTTGGAAAAACCAGAATTTTATGTATCTGGTTTCCTTCTTCACGTTCGTGGGAGGGTGGACGCCTTTGCGAAGAAGGAATTGGGCAGGGGCTACGGATGCTCTATGCGTTCTCATTCCCCAGCCCGCGTTCGCGATGGGTTAGGCCCCCTGGCCTTTGCGTTCGCACCCCTCCAGCCACGTTCGCGAAGGTCTAGCCCAACTAGCCTACGCGTTCGCGGGCCCTCCGTCGCGTTCGCATAGGGTACATCCAATTGGGCCGGCCCAGCTACCATTTGTCTTCGCGTTCACACCTGTCCAACCGCGTTCGTGAAGGTATAGCCCAGCTAGCCTCCGCGTTCGCGGGCTCTCTCTCGCGTTCGCATAGAAGGGCCTCCTGAGGCCTTGGCCATTGGCCTTCGCGGACACGATGCCCCTGTCGCGTTCGCGATGAAGGGACATCTGGGCAGGGTAGTTTATATACGGGATTTAAGTTATTCTTTCCATTTCCATCTTCTTCCTTGTGTTATTTGAGAGCTTCCAAGAGGGCCTTCAACCTAGTACTTGAGGTAAGTAAATTCCCTATTTAACACTAGTTTCAAACATTAATTCCTAGTTAAATTCCCTACTAAATTATCAAAAATCATGGAATTAGGTAGTAATTTTAGGATTCTTGAGGACTTTGTGATTTTCCATTTTAGGCCATGAATTCAAGTAGAAATCACACATTAATGATCTGTAGGCTATGGGTGAGTGATCCATTCGAGAATTTTCGGAATTTGATCATGCGGGACCGGGGTTGGAATTTGGAAATTCTTTAAGAATAGTGATTTTAGTAAATAACTAAGGTAATTTCTCGACTTGTGCATGCATTGATGTTATTGTATACCTTTTGGCTAGTTGCGAGTCCTCGGGTGTAGAGTTCGGCATTTCGGGCGCAATTGTGGTCTGAGGGGTAGATTCGACACGAGGTGAGTCTCCTTTCTAACCTTGTAAGAGGGAATTGTCCCCATAGGTGTTTTATATGATTTGTGTTATTGTTTGTGGGGGGCTACATACGTACCAAGTGACGAAAATCCGTACGTAGCGGCTATTGTTGTTATGTCCGGGTAGTTAGGCCCCACATCATGCCCTGTGTTCTTCTCGTACAGAATTATATGCTATGAAACCTTATTATATGTAGTTTTGTTTCTTTGAGATTTATGGAATTTAAATAAAATGAAAGGAATTGTTTTACGGAAAATCATATGAAAGGGATTGTTTTACGGGAAGTAGTATGAAAGAAATTGTTTATGGAAAGTATTATGAAAAGGAAAGAATATTGTGTGTGCATGTGACCGCTTCGCAATTTACATTCCGCGAGGCGGAGTGTGTTTACCCCCACTCTTATGGGACCGGGTCGTACGCCATGACAGTGTTAAATTGAAATGAATATGGGATCGGGCCGTACGCCACAGCAGCGTTGAAAAGAAATTAAAATGAATATGGGATCGGGCCGTGCGCCACGGCAGTGTTGAAAAGTAATTGAATATATATGGGATCGGGTCGTATGCCACGGCAGTGTTGAGAAGTATTTGTGATATATATATATGGGATCGGGTCGTACGCCACGGCGAGTTTAGAAGGTACCTTATGGGAGCGGGTCGTACGCCACGGCGGATCTAAGAATTTGTGATTATTGTTTCGTTCGGTGGTCTTACCCTTGAAAGTGCTTTATTGTTTAGTTCAGTAGTTGTTTGAATTTCTGCTCTTGATATGTACTTGTTGCTTATTTCCTGACATGCCTACTGTATTTTATTATATTCTATCATATGTTATTACTGTTGGACCTTAGTGAGTATCGAGTCGACCTCTCGTCACTACTTCTTCGAGTTTAGGCGGGATACTCACTAGGTACATATTTTTTTAATATGTACTCATGCTGAACTTTCTCTTCTTTTCTGTACTTGACTGTACATGTCCGGAGGCTGGTGCGTCTGATCATTAGACAGGTGCTAGATACTGATAGCGTGGTCATACTTCACGGTGAGCTGCTTTTCCCGGCGACTTCCTAGGAGCACCCTGGAGTTCTTTTGTTATATTCTCTGTCCATGTCATTCAGACTGAGACTCTGTAAATATTGTAGTCATTGTATATTCAATAGTTGCTCGTGACACTCGTGACACTAGTTCCTGGCACACACGTAGTGAATATTTTGGGTTGTTGGATGTACATATGTTATGCGACATGCCTATTGGTTGATTTTCCGCACTTGAAGTTTTTATTTCACATCACCCACCATTATTATGTTTATATATATTTAAAATTTGTTAAAAGATGAAATTTGCGTAACTGGGGATGATAACACTTAGTGTAATTTTTGTTGGCTTGCCTAACCCCGTCGTTGGGCGCCATTACGATCTGGATTAGGATTCTGAGTCGTGACATTAAGTATCAAATAATTCTTCTGGAGTTGCATATAGAGAGGATATTCATGAAATACCAATTAATCTTTCAACAAGTGCATATAGATAAGATATGCATGATTACTTAACTAATCCTTCTACAATTTTAAATAGAAAAGATATGCATGTTAAATAAGTCAATTCACATAGGTTCACACATAGAAACGATATGTACCATGTCTCGTCTCATCAGGTAAGTGTTACACCTCATGTTTTCGTACGTGAAAGTACGCCATAAGTAAATTGATGGAAGCTCAGAAATGAGATGTTACATCCCGCATTTTCGTATGTTAAAGTTTCATCATAAATTAATCGATGTAAGTTCGGGAATGATATTATTTTGAGATTATAAGCATTATTCTATTTCAAACAAGTGATGATTAAATTCGTGAAGGTGAGAGGGTAAGCAAATAATAAGAAAATGAACTTCGTCGAAGTTTGACATTTTGAGATAAAATACGGTCCAATCTACAATACCCTGTATTTATGGACTAGTGCCATACAAGGTACACATGACCATGATAGTAATATGCATAAAGTATGTAAAACGTGAGTAGTATTTTAAGTAATTTGAGATAATTCTTAAATATGTGGGTAATTGGTTAATTATTGGTCAGTGAGAGATTAACAAGTTAATCAAGAGATTAGTGGATAATTAATGATATTCTTGGATAAGTTTGGTATGCCTTCCCACGTGGCAGCAAGTGGAACAAGGATCAAAGACCTAAATTGTGACTCTTTTGCTAAATGGTTAGGTGGCACTTGTTGAGGATTCTTGTGGCTAAGTCATACATAAGTGGGGGCCACACTCACTAATATAAAAAGCATCTCTAAATCACAAAATTGAGATGATTATAATACATAGCTAACAAATGGAATTTTCTTTCTCAAGGGGAATTCTTATGAACCCTTATAACGCTACAATAGCGTAAAATGCGATTCTAAGAGAGCACATTACAATCTTTTTTAAGAATATCATACGGATATTTCACTATTTCGATCCGCCGTTATGTGATTTGTCTCAATTGACGTATGTTAGAGGAATTGTCAAGAGAATCGGCTCAAGTATGTTAAGGCTATCCCTTATTTCCTTTTTGGCATGAACCATATAATACAAACGAAACAAGCAAATGTACAACTTTTATAAATGAATTTATTCTTAGAAGTACTAGGGGTGTCTAGGTTCTTTATTTCCCATGTCTTATTATTCTATTGTCTGCTCATGGGTCTCAAAAATACGTAAGTTGGTAATGCTTATTTCATGACATTAATCAAAGGCATAATGGTATTTTGACGTTCCGAGAGATTTATTGACGTACTTCTCATGCATTGCATTCATTTATACATGTACATTGATACATGACCAGATGGTGTCAATATATATATATATATATATATGTGTGTGTGTGTGTGTGTGTGTGTATGGGATATGGGAAAAGGTTAAGGCGTTATATACACACCACAACATGATCAACTGGTATACGTTAGTGATTTTTCCCACATTTGCCAAGATAATATGATGGGATTCCCTCAGAGGCTTGATGAAGTTATGAACGCATATACCTATGCATGGTATGACATTTATACGCATATGCATGACATTTTAAATATTAAATGATTCATAGAGCTACTCAGACTTACATGTCAAGTGTTTTACTCCATGTTTCTCTCATGTCTATTATTTACTAATTTTCATTCCTTACATACTCGGTACATTATTTGTACTGACGTCCCTTTTGCCTGGGGATGCTTTGTTTCATGCCCGCTCCTCCAAGTAGGCTATCAGCTTAGCAGAAGGTGTTGGTGCGCTCCATTTGCTCCGAAGTTTCTTATTTGGTCAGTATGATTAGTACATGTATTGATTGGTATGGCAGGGCCTTGTCCCAACCTTTATGGTATTATGTACTCTTAGAGGCTTGTAGACAAATGTCATGTATACGAATACTTATATGGCCTTTTCGACCTGTGTTTTCAGTATATAAAGGATCATGTCGGCCTTGTAGGCCCATACGTCATATGTAAAAGCTGGTATATCATGCTGGGTCATCATATGTCAAGTATTCCCTCATGTTTTATTCTTGTTGCCTCATGACAGTCTTTCTAGCCCATTTTACCCATGACAATGTAATAAGAAGGATATGTTACTTTGGTACTCGGTTGAGTAAGATAATGGGTACCTGTCGCGGCCCATCAATTTGGGTTGTGACAGTAAAGTAGCATATAGAGAAGATATGCATAAGGTCATGCACATTCCGGAGCTAGAATATAGAGAGGGTATGCAGAAAAGCATGTATACATCAAATGAGTTTGCAAATAAAGAAGAGATGCAAAGTCCAACCAATAATCAACTTTACCAAGATCCACATCAACAAGAAAACCCGTTGGTTTCTCACTTGCATGTACACCATCAAGAGAGAAACATGAGAGGGTGACCCTAGGGGGATGGATCCTTATCCGCATGTTGCTTAGAAAATTCACGTGCTGCACGAAAAACTCACGTGCCTTAATATCGCACGGACACCTCACGTGCCAAATAACTCATCCTGCACAGACCACTTATGTGCTGTCAATATAGTCCATTACACAGAAGGCATATACAAGAATACATGTATACAAATAACGAATATAAAATCACATACTCATGGACTAAAGAAGATAACATGCTATGGTGTATGCATAAGGGAGTGTAAACTACAACTAAAATCAAGAGGATATGCCATATACCAACAAATATCATGCTTAACAGGAAATCAATAAATACACATGATCTCTAGCATGATTCACAGAGTTCATATTATGCCCCGCAGTATTATATTACAATGATGTTATTTCTTGAAATATTATATTAGGATGATGTTACGCCTCGCAGTATTATATTATGATGATGTTACGCCTCACAGTATTATATTACGATAATGTTACGCTGCGCAGTATTAAATTACGACGATGATACACCATGTAGTATTGTACGTTGAATTTTTCGTAAGATAATTGGACAATTATTTGTCAATGGGGAATTAACCAACTAATTAAGGAGATAAGTGGTAATTAATTGATAAGGATTTGGTCTTTAACGTGGCAACCCACAAAGTCACAAAAATGTCACTCTTAAAGCTCACCTATATGTGGCATATCAAGAATAATAGTGGCTTAGTCATACAAAGAGTGAGGCCACTCTCTGTAGTAAAGGCTTGTAACATAAACCATTAAAATACATGTAATATTTGCAATTTGAGGAGATTGGCAATTAAAGCTACCAGTATGCTAAGTTAGTCCTCCTAGGGGCGGCAATATGGATTGTTTATATCCTAAAGGTAGGCCAAGAGATACTAGTGATTATGGTCATTCATATGAAAGAACCTTCTTGATTGAAAACAAACGGATGAAGATTCAAATACGTATTCGCAATTCTAAGAGATTTGCAACGAAGATATACTGTGTAATCGTAACGGGATTTTGCGATTCTAAGAGAGCACGGTACAAGAATATCATACTGATTTTTTCCTACTCCAGGTATTTTAAGTCTATACCTTCTTTCCTTTTGGCATGATCCATACGATACAAACGAAACGATAAAATGCTTAACTTTCATAAATAACTCTATTCATAGAAATATTAGAGGTGCCTATATCTTGAATTCCCATATGTTTTATTATTCTATCGTATGTTCATGGGTCTCAGAAAATACGTAAGTTGATAAAAATTATTTCATGATATTACTCAAAGGCATAATGCTCTTATGACATTTAATGAGATTTTATTGACGTATTTATCATGCATTGCATTCATGTACATTGACATAGGGGTGTTCAAAAAAATCCAAAAAATCGAACCAAACCGAAAACTAAACCAAACCGACCAAAGAAATCGATACTTTTTAGGTTTGGTTTGGTTTTGGTTTTAAATTTGAAAAACCGATCAAATTTGGTTTGGTTTTGGTTTTAATCAAAAATAACTGAACCAAACTGACTATAAAAGTAGCTATTTAAATTTATTATTACACCTATATATATGTATATTTTTGTATAATGTTTCTAAAATTTTATGGTACATATTAGTCATTTGTATTTATAGTCTAGTTCTTTGCTATTATAATAATCAAATTCTTTGCCTTCTAGTTTGATTGGTAGTGTTCTTTTGCTAAGTACAAGAATTTATTACATGTTAAAAGTAATCAATTTTTAATTAAACACTAAGATTATTCATCACTATTTGTGTTAATTATTATCAATATATCTTGGTATATGATAGATTTCTCAAAGAGCAATTAGTTTGATAGCGTTACGTTGAAAATGTAGTCTCCGGGATATGCGTTTGGTAGTTATGTCTCATCTATAAAAAAAATCGAAAAGTAACCGAAAAAATTGAAAAACCGACAAAAATCGAATCGATAAAAAACCGACTTAATTGGTTTGGTTTGGTTCCAATGTTTGAAAAATCGACTTACTTGGTTTGGTTTCTTTTTAGCGAAAAATTGATCCAAACCGAACCATGAACACCCCTACATTGACCCATGACCAGATGGCGTTATATACGTGTATATATGTATATGGGATATGAAAAAAGGTTACGGAGTTATATACGCACCACCACCTGATCAGCTGGTATACGTTGATGATTTTCCCATAGTAGTCAAAATGATATGATGGGATGCCCTCAGAGGCTTGATGATGTTATGAACGCATATACCTTTGCATGGTACGACATTTATACGCATATGCATGACATTATAAAAATGAAATTATTCACAGAGCTATGCACACGTACATGTCGAGTCGTTTACTCCATGTTTCTCTCATGTCTATTATTTACTGATTTTCATTCCCTACATACTCGGTACATTATTTTTACCGATGTCCCTTTTGCCCGGGGACGCTACGTTTCATGCCCGCAGGTCCCGATAGATAGGTCGAGATCCCTCCAAGTAAGCTATTAGCTAAGCGGAAGATGTTGGTGCGCTCCATTTGCTTCGGAGCTGTGGTGTTTGGTTAGTATGATTTAGACGTGTATTGTATGATATGGCAGGACTCTATCCCGACCTTTATGAAAATTATGTATTCTTAGAGGCTTGTAGACATATGTCATGTACGTAAAAGGTTGTATGGCCTTGTCGGCCTATGTTCAGTGTACGAGTGGTTATTTTGGTCTTATAGTGTATTCTACTTATCTCACTACAGCCTTCCCGCTCAGTTATCTAAGACATGAAAAGATATGTTATGTTGTTACTCGATTGAGTAAGGTACCAGGTGCCCGTCGCGGCCCATCGGTTTGGTTCGTGAAAAAAGTGGTATCAGAGTAGTTCTTTCCTATGGAGTCTACAAGCCGTGTCTAGTAAAGTCTTGTTTATGGGTGTGTCGTGCACCACACTTATAAGCAAGAGGCTACAAGGCATTTAGGACTGTCACTCTTTCTTCTTACTCTAGATCGCGTGGTAGAGCTCAGTGTAAGAACTTAATTTCCTAATCTCTATCTTATTCATAATACGACGATGCCTACATCCGGAAAGATGTTGGATAAGGAATTGCATGTGGGTGTGAAAGAGTTGAGTCAGAGGAACTCGATTTTGCATGATGCTTATAATGGATAAATGTAGGATCTCCAACACAACATGTATGTACTAAGACATGTGAAGCTTCTTGATAAGGATCCCTAAGGAAAGAATGTCTATCCACTCTTACGGCAAAAAGGAATAAGAGAATCGGAAGGTAGACACAAGTTTCAGCAAGTAAAAGAAGCAAGGTGAAGAAGGGTACGAGGTACTCAGTTAATAAAGGTTAATAGTATTTACAATTCATGCAGAGAAATATAAGCATTTTGAGTTACCTTCAATTGTAACAAAGGTATATATAATTGGCCACATTCATCTCATTTATGCCCTATGGAAGCTAACATAAGCAGTATAAGAGAAGGACGGATATCAGGATCCGGCGGGGGTTTGAGTGACCCAAAATGGTGGATGGATTATTTGTGTGAGTAGACATTTCCTAAGGATATTGCGAATATGCTAGTTGATCTCCTTGTGAGACACCCAAATGGTGCACTCTAAAATAGTACAACTAGATATGAGTACTACAAAGATAGGCACTATAAGCATGGAAGGGATAAATATTACCTTAGTATGGCTCCGGTCCCTAGTAGAGAAAGAATGTTAGGCAACCCGAAGAGCCAGTGGATGGAGCAAAGGGGAGGTAAAAGAAAAATAATGTCTTGTTGAAGTTTTCAGAATAAAGTGATAGACAGAAATGTTAGCAGGGAAATAAGAATAGAGTTAATGAACCATTATGAGTAAGATGTGATACATGGATAACAACGGTAGATAAAAAAAGTGGCAGTATTACAGAGTCTATAATCAAGTGAAGGAAAACAAGAGAGGTGACAAGCCTAGAGAAAACAAAAGAGTATAGGCCATAAAGTCATATCCTCATTTCGGGAAATACGTTCGTGACTCTAACATGATTTTCAGAAGGAAAAGTTAGATTGTCATGACCCACTTTCCATTAAGGTTGTGATGGCGTCGGACATCACTTGTCAGGCAATCCAGTCATTAATTAGTGAATTATATTCTTATCTTACATTTTTGAAATCATTACCTTTCACTTTATTACATAAGAAGTGAATAAAAATTCGTTAAATAAATACAGCAGATAAACAATCCAGTCTATTAAATTAAATCCCAAACACATCCCAGAACCCGGTGACACAAGTGCATAAGAAAATTTCTAAGAATTTTACAGATACTACAATTCTTGTCTGAAATACAGGTTGGACAAGGAATATGAAAATAAAGTACAGTACAATCTGAGGGAGACTGTGTCGGCTGCGGGTCGTCTCCAGATGATGCAGCTCACCTAAGTCCCCAAGTCAGCCACATCGACGTGAAAGTACCTGTGCAATAAAATGCACAGCAAGTGTAGCATGAGTACGAAAATAACGTGTACTCGGTAAGTATCCCGCCTAACCTCAGAGAGGTAGTGACGAGAGGTCATATTAGACACTTGCTAGAGGTCAATTTAGTATAATAAAGTGAGACACTAAGCATGAATATCATAGGCAATTTGATATAAATCAGGGATAAGAAATATCAACTTCTTTTACATTTAACACATTAAATCCTCGTCATTTCAGTTGACAATTTATAATTCACATGCCAATAAGCAGGTTATAATTACAAAAAGTACGCAACAATTATCATGCGCACGAAATGCTAAGGGTCTAGCCGCGGACCAACAATAATAAAATGTGCACTGCCGAAGGGTCAAACGGCTCGAACCATAGATGCATCTATTTTCCTCGCTCGCGAATCGATCATGCGACGCGATCATATATAAATAATAGCGTTATCCTACTCGTGAATCATACATGCGACTCAGGTACCCATAGATACACATATTCACACAAATAACCCACATTTTTATCTGGAAAATTAGCTATTCAAGAAAGTGATAGAATTCTATTTTAAATGATCGTGAAAATAGTATTTAAAGATTTTCTAGAGATTTACTTGCCAAATTCGATAGGGTTTCAAATATTATAAATGTATCTGAAACACAGTTATACAAGGAAGAATAAATTCTCTTTCTAGATGATTAAGAAAAGTAAACTCTATCCTTCTTAGGTATTTAATTACTAATTTGATAGTATCACATGAAGTTTCATTGGAAAGATCACAAGTACAACAAGTAAAGCATGCTAGTGGGTCCTAGACTACCCGGACATAGCATATTAGTAGCTACGCACGGACTCCCATCACCTAGTGCGTACGTAGCCCCCGTAAATAGTAGCACATATTCAATTAGTTCACCTATGGGGCTAATTCCCCCTCACATGTTAGAAAGGAGACTTACCTCGCTCCGAAATTCCATAACCGGCTTCCAAGCCCTTCCGACGACTCACATTGCTGCACAACGCCCCAAAACTACCAAATAACGGGCAACCGATGAAACTTCACTCTAATACTTGTGACAATTCAAATTATATAAATTCCCAACTCCGCTCGAAAAGTTGACCAAAATGCCCTCGGGCCCACGTGCCCGGATTCAAAAATTTCTCGAAGATATACTCTACCCATGGCCTTACTAACTCAAATATACAATTTACTCTAATTTTCATGCTCAAATTCGTGGGCAAAACCCAAAGATGAAAATTCTAGGTTTTCTTCCAAATTCCATAATTTTCCACAAATTCCCACCCTTAAATCCGAATCTAAATCATGTATTTAACTTTAAATGAAATAGAATGATTTACCTTGTGATCTTGAAGAAAATCTCCCCATGAAGCTCTCCACAATCGCCCACACCAAATGAAGTTAGGAGAAGAATGGCCAATTTTCCCGTTTTAAAACACTGCACTGCCTCCAGTACTTTCGCACATGCGGTGACTACACCTGCACCTGCGCTCCCGCAGGTGCGCCCAAATTTTCGCACCTGCGGCTTCTGATACACTCAATTTACACCTTAAAAGAATGTAAGCGATCATTGTCAAATATAGTAACCCAACAAGGTTGGGATCGAATCCCACAGAGAACAATATGAGGGCGTTTAGGAATGCTAGAGAATTATCACTTATCGCGCAATGCCAAACAAATATGATTTTGGGTTTTTCATAATTGTTTATA
>ML244704.1:550-12555 GCA_005239495.1 Nicotiana undulata | reverse complement strand
GCGGACATCATATTTTGAAAGTAATCTGCTTCTTGTGCTTGCAGAAAAACACTGACCATTTCGACCTCATCTAGCGGAGGTTTGACCCTAGACGCCTGCTCGCGCCACTTAATAGCGTACTCTCTGAAACTTTCTGAGGACTTCTTTTTTAGGTTGGATAGAGAGTTTCTATCGGGAGCGATGTCCACGTTGTATTGGAATTGTCGAACAAAGTCCCGGGCTAGGTCATCCCACACGTGCCAGCGGGATATATCCTGGTCCATGTACCATTCTGATGCAATCCCTGTTAAGCTCTCTCCAAAATATGCCATGAGAAGTTCCTCTTTCCCACCTGCTCCTCGGAGTTGGTTGCAATACCTTTTCAGATGAGCTATGGGGTCCCCATGTCCATCATACTTTTCGAATTTGGGGTTTTGAACCCGAGAGGCAAGTGGACGTGCGGGAACATGCACAAATCGGCGTAGGAGACGCTTTTCTGCCCGCTTAGCCCCTGTATGTTCTTGAGGCTCTGCTCGATACTCTTCATTTTCCGAGCCATTTCTTCGTGCTCGGGGCTTTTCTTATCTCGTCCCAAAGTAACTTCATACTGAGGTTGTTGGGTGTATGAATCAGGAGGGACATGAGTGGCGCCCAGAAATGATGGCGTTTGGAACGTAAATGCCGGCGGCTCAAAGCTGGGCCTGGTGATAGTTGGTGGAGCCGTGGCGGAGCTCGGTGGTGCAGTGAAGATGTTGGACGATGCACCGGAGAACAAGACCAGGGGGAGAACCTCAGAAGGTCTTCCAGCAAAGTGAACCGACATAGTTGGGTATCCGAACGGCGTGGCTGGGTAACTTATAGGGATGTTAGAAGTTCCGGCTGTCCTGGGGATTATCTCGGGGAAACCCGGGATGGAACTGAGCGGTTCCCTACTATTGGACCATGCGTCCCACATTTCTAGCATGCGAAAACGCAGGATCCTATTCTCTTCGGCTGTGGCTGACTCAGACGTTGGGATGACTGGATTCGGGTCCTCCACAGAAGAGTTGACGATTGATAAGTGGCTTTCGGATGTCATTTCTATGCTTCCCTTTGATCTAGTGAAGTAGGGATGGGGAGCGAGGTTACCGCAAAACCAACCCCCCTAGAAAAACACCTTTAAGAGTGAACCAACGAAATGTTAGGTCGGAACATTTTATCACATAGGGAAATCGCACGTTTGGGGTATGCAATGCACCTAGGAAATTAAACGCTTTCTATATGCTTTGCAATGGTTGTGTGTCTCATACCGGCTTTATTTTCTCGGATTTGAACTTTCCTTTATTTTTATCTTATTGTCATCCTTTTGCCTTTCTTTACCACTCTTTTCTTTCTTTCATTGTATTATTTTTGCTTCTTAAGATTATGATCGAATCCTATGTGGATTGCCTACGTATCACGGCGTCGCGTGAATCAGATCATCACGTAGTTCAAAGGATAAATCTAAAGGAAAGAAATAAACATTTTTCGAAACTTTCATTCATTGGATAAAATACTTTCAACTTCATGAGAAACTTCAGTACATTTTTGCAACTCTAAAAAGTATAAAAGACTTAAGACACACTTTCTTGGAAATGTAAAAACTACAGTGGACTTGGACAGGACTACAGCAGGAAAATAAAATACAGACTCGAGAAATATCAAAAATACATCAGTGCTTCCATTGCTTCAGGCACCCGTGGGGCATCGTTCGGCCTTGCCACGGTCCTGCGTGCTATATCTTGTTGGGGGCGGTAGAGGTCGTCCATTATCTTGTGGATGAAGATCATTACCGCTGAGAAGAAGGTGGTCCGAGTCATGTTTTCGCATTCCTGGCATTTGGTGACAATGTAATCAGCTATCTCCCGGATCCTTTGTCTGATGATACCTTTCTCCTGAAGTAGACGCCCGATCTGCTGAGATCTTGCTTCTAAAGCCTGGGCGTCTTTGTGAGTCTTCTTTTGCCACTGTCGCAATTCTTCTTCCAACTGGGCTATCATGTCATAACACTGTTCTCTTTCTGCCTTAAACCTTTGTGCTTGTTTGGCCATCTCGTTTTCAAAGGTGGCCATTCTTTCTTTCAAGCCCAGAACTTCTTGATCATTCTTTCTCATCAATTTTTGTACGAATTCTTCCCTTTCTTCTTCATTCCTTGCCAACTTTGATCGAGCTCGGATCAAATCTTCCTCGTCTTTGTCTAAGTCGTCCCCATAGCTACACAACTTTTGCCGGAGACTGGTGACAAGTCTTTCGTCGGCTCTTCTTCTTTCGTGGTTTTCAATGGCTATCCTCATTTTTTGGATTTGAGCTCTAGGGGTTTCATTTTCTTTGTTCATCATGTTTCTTTCCCCTTCGGCTGCAGCAGTTTGTAAAGTGTTTTCAAATTTGAGCTCTCGGATCTGGGCCTCCAGTTTACTTATTGTGGCCCGGTAGTAGTTTTCCTTTTCTATCCAACCCCAATGTTCTTGTGTCTGCTCAGTAAAATGCTGCACGTGAGGTCTTTTCGCAAGTCGCTCTGGTTCTTGGTGCTCTCGGCCTCTTCTACCATACCAAGAAATATAGGCTGACTCTACTTCCCCTTGAGATAAGTTTCTCACCGAGACTGAGGCTCTAAGAATCTGCACTGGTTCCAAATCTGACGGACCCTGTTTTCCGAAAATGTAGCTCTCGGACACAACTTAATGACTTGTTGGCTAAAGTCCTCATCATGTGGAATGCCTTGTTGTCTACCCAATTGCCGTAAGACCCGATGTGGGGCATATGGCTGGATACTCCGCAGACCCATTAACAAAAGATAGCACACTTCAGCGGACATATTGATAACCTCGCCGACGGGGAGCCATCCGAAGGTCCACTCGATTCGGTCGGCAGTCAATGAACTCAGATAGGAGTGCCAAGCTTCTGTGCCCTCAGGAAATTTGTGGCCTTCTACCCGAGTACTGTGTTCTTCAATACAATTCAGACCGGTTAAGCCATAGTTCATGTAACCTGGGCGGTGACAGAGGTGCTCGATCATCCAAATCTGTAGGATCAGGTTACACCCTTCAAAGAACTTTCCCCCTGACTGAGAAATTGTCAGGGCACGGTAAATTTCGGCTAAGATCATTGGTATAAGAGTGCCATTGTTCTTTTTTGTCATGAAATCCGCCATCCCTACCAGTCCGATGTCTATCAGTCCGTCACCTCGGGGGCAGATTAAAGTGCCCAGGAATGTTACCACAAAAGCTAACCCTCTGCGGGCTTCCCATTAGGCCTGGTTCTTGTGGTGAATCAGACCAGTATTTTCAACTTCATAGCCCCGAGGATCTCCATACCGTTTGTACAGAAAATAGAAAGTGCAGAACCCTTCAGCCAGGTATGAGTCTTGAGTGTCACGACTAATGTTCAAAAGATCCAAGAACTTGTGTGGAGTTACCGCCCTGGGTGCCACCGGATACCGACTTCTAAGATTGTCACCGAGACCAGCATACCCCGCTATTTCCTCTAGCGTGGGTGTCAACTCAAAGTCTAAAAAGTGGAACACGTTGTGGGCAGGGTCCCAAAATGACACTAAAGATTCGACGATATCCAACCTCGGCTTGATTTTTAGAAGGCCAGTGAGTCCGCCCAAAGCTTTTACGGCAAACTTTCTACTAACATCCCCCAGGTCGCTCCACCACATATGGAGTCCCACGGGAATTTCCTCGACAGCCCTAAAGGGAGTGTTTTCAACTGTATTCATCCTGCACATTTGTTTGAATGTTTTGATTAAGAAAACAAAGTCATACAAGGTTTTGACTAAAAAAAGTGTCATTTTTGCAAATGTTTTGTAATTAAAAATAAATAAATGGACCGTCTTTGCTAATACGGCCCCTCAATACTTTGGGTAGGAAGCTTTTAGGGCTGTGCTCGCTAATTGGGCCGAAATTTTTCGAAAAGACTATAAGTGACTATTTTTGCAAAAACAGCCTTCCGGCGTCCCGTTGGGACAATTGGCTATTTTAGGCAAGAACAGCATCACCTAATTTTGCGACCGTATTTTCTGTCTTGGTTTTGAAAATAAGGTTGGACCCGATGAGGGTTGCCTACGTATCTCACATCCGGTGAGAATCAAACAATGCGTAGTTCGGGAAATCTCGACACAATTTTAAAAATATGCACCGACTTACTTCAATACTATTTTCAGAAATTTTGGCAGAGTTTCGGGATAATTTTGAATATCGGGTAATTTCAAAAAAATCGGTTAAATCTCCTATTATGTTCCTCTCTTGATTTTTCCGTTATCTCTTTTTCTTTTGTTTTTAGCCGGTCAACAAACAAACCATAACAAAAATGTTGTACACATAGCAAGTAGGATTCACCAAGATAGTCTTTCATTTTGGGTTCACCTGTCCTAGACGGACCCAACCCCTGTGTTGAGTCCCCTAAGTCAAATGCGTGTGATGCAGATAAACGTTCCTACTAGGGATCCGACATGAGGCTATGTCATACAAGGTTTATACCCTGGGGTTTTATTCTAGACAAGGCTTACCCGAGCGGATAGCTCGAGCTGAGGTCGGGGCAGCGTACCGAGAATACAGAAGCTTCACCGGCTTTACAACTTGTCCGTGCCTCGTTCTAAAATTTGGATGACTCTAACAGAAAAGAAGTCACACGAAGTGCACACTTCCCAGATGATTTAGAAGACTCAGAGAGAAGAAGGGTTTCAGCACAGTTTTATACGCAGTTCAGATAATATCAAAGCGGTAAAAAAAGCGGCAATTAGCACATTAGGTTTAAACACGTAAAATCAGATAATGAAAGCCAAAATATAATAGTTATATAAGCTCGAATTCTTGAACCCTGAACCAGATATTATGGGTTAGCTCCCCAGCAGAGTCGCCAGAGTTGTCACACCTCCTTTTTCACTACCCCCGGGATTAATGAAGGGTAATAAGATAGCTTTTTCGCTTTAAGTGACATTATTCGGATTTGGGATTTATTTTAGTTTTTCAAAGTCACCACTCGTATTTTTGACGATTCTTCGGGACACCGTTTATTTTTAAAAATCCCAAACCGAGGAAAATTAGACTTTGTTTTGATTTGTCTGCGACCAGAAATCCGAGTAAGGAATTCTGTTAACCCGGGATAAGGTGTTAAGCATTCCTGAGTTCCGTGGTTCTAGCACGGTCGCTTAACTATTATTATTTGGCCTAAACTATCTGATTATTTATGTGTTTTAGCCTATTGCATATTTAAACTATTTGAAATTTAGCCGCTTTTGATAAGTATGAATTTATCTTGAAAACAAGTCACGAGAACGTGCATGTAACGACCCGACCGGTCATTTTGAGATCCAGCGCATCGTTCAGCAGTTTGGGGTCACAATTAGCTTCACTTCAGGTATATTGACTTGTTCATATGGTCGGAATTGAAATTCAGGAAGATCGGAGTTGAATTTAAAGGAAAATTCTCATTTCAGAAGTCTTAAGTTGAAGAAATCGAGTAAGGATGAGATTTTGAGTAAACGACCTCGGAATCAGGATCCGAGGGTTCCAGCAGGTTTGTATGATGATTTCACACTTGGGAGTATGTCCAGAACGGATTTTGGATAACCCGGGAGCAGTTCAGCGTATATTGTGGAAAGTCAGTATTTTAAGGAAATTTCCTAAGTTTGACTTGAAGTAAATTTCAATGATATTGATGTCCGTTTGGAATTTTGAGTCTGGGAATAGCTCTGTATGGTGATTCTGGAGTTGGGAGCGCGATCGGAAGTGAATTCAGATATCCGGAAGTCAATTTAAGGTCATTTGGCTAAAGATAGAAAACTGAAGGTTTTTGAAGAATTCGACCGGAAATGGAAATTTTGATTTCGGGGTCGGAATGCAATTCTGGAACTTAGAGCAGGTCCGTAATGTCGAATATGACTTGCCTGCAAAATTTGAGGTCAATCGGACGTGGTTTGATAGGTTTCGACATCAAATGTGGAAGTTAGTAATTTCCAAGTTCATAAAGTTGAATTTCGGTGCGATTAGTGTTTTCGGCGTTGTTTAAGATAATTTGAAGCCTCGAGCAAGTTCGTGGGATGTTATGGGACTGAGTCGTGTGTTTGGACGGGGTCCCGAGGACCTGGGGGTGTGTTTCGGGGTGGTTTCGGGGCATTTCGGGTTGAATTGTTGTTGCTGGTTTTCTGGTGCTGATGGTGTTCTATGCGATCGCAGCCTTTGCTTTGCGATCGCAGAGAAGGAATTTAGGGGCAGTGGTTTTGATCAATGCGATCACGGATTTTTGTGTGCGATCGCGGAGAAGGTCTGGGCAGAGCAGTGCAATCGCATGCCTGCTACTGCATTCGCAGAAGAGAGCGAGTGAGGGTACTGGAGATGACCTGTGCGACCGCATGTCTGTTGGTGCGATCGCGGAGGAGGGTCCTGGGTGTCCTGTGCGATCGCAAAGGCTCTCCTGCGATCGCGGAGAAGGCCTGTGCTGGGCAGAATGATATTTAGCGGGTTTTGGCCATTTTAACTCATTTTACATATGCCATGGGCGGATATTGAGAGCATTCCAAGGAAGATTTCAACCAAGCTTCAGAGGTAAGATCATTCTACTTATTTCCAAGTTAGATACAAGATTATTACAAGGATTAGAACATGAAAATAGGAAAAATTTGTGGAAAATTAGTATTTTGAAGAAAACCTACAAATTTGGAAATTTGGATTTTAGCCACGAATTGAGCATGAATAATTGAGTAAAATGTGTAATTGAATTAGTAAAGCTTCGGGTAGGGATTTTCTTCAAGAAATTTTGAGGCCCGGGCACGTGGGCCTGAGGGCATTTTGGTCATTTCATTGAGTCGGGCTGAGGAACTTTGTAATTTGAATTGGTTATGATCGATTGAGTATATTTTCATTGAATTATCATTATTTGGATAGTTTGGGAGCGTCGCGCATCCATTTTAATCGCCGTAGAGGCTTGGAAGCCGGTGATGAATCTTCGGAGCGAGGTGAGTCTCCTTTCTAACCTTGTAATAGGGAATTGTCCCCTTAGGTGTTCTACATGCTACATGTAATTGTTTGTTGGGGCTACGTACGTACCAAGTGACGAGAGTCCGTACGTAGCGGCTATTATTGTTATGTCCGGGTAGTTAGGCCCCACATCATGCCTTGTATACTTCTTGTAATGAATTATATGTATGTTATAATATCCTGTTATGTGGTTATGTTTCTCTGAGATTTATGGATTTTAAAATAATATTGAAGGAAATTGTTTTCACGAAAAATATTATGAAATGAATTGACTTACGGGAAGGAATATGAAAGAAATTATTTATGGAAAGTATTATGAAAGGAAAAGAAATGACTTATAAGTTTTTTACTCATGTAAGATATTATTGTTTCCCCGAGCTTTCATTTACTTAAATAATTGGAAAGGATTGTAGTGAAATAAACTTTACATTCTGTGTGCGCATGTTGTCGCTTCGTAATTTACATCCGGCAAGCGATATGTAATTTCCTTCACTCTTATGGGAGCGGGCCGTACGCCACGGTGGATTTATAATGCACTCTTGGTACGGGCCGGTCGATTCCCGGCAGTGCACAGGGATTTAATTAAGAACACACTCTTGGTATAGGCCGGTCGATCCCCGGTAGTGCGTATGAGGGATTATTGTTAAGCATGCACTCTTGGTACGGGTCGGTCGATCCCCGGCAGTGCATAGCTATTCTTCACTATGATATGATATGATTAAATTGATAGACGCACTCTTGGTACGGGCTGGTCGATCCCCGGCAGTGCGTAGGCAGGATTATTCATTAAGCATGCACTCTTGGTACGGGTCGGTCGATCCCCGACAGTGCATAGCTATTCTCCCTCATGACTCCAGCTGGTTGTCTTATTCCTGTGTGCGCATGATTATTTGGCATTGTTTCATGGATATTGACTTGTGTTTGATATTTGGGGGAAAGAAAGTGGTCATTGTTACTGTTCCAGTACTTACTTGGATTTCTGTGCTTTATACATAATTGCTACTCACTGTCTTACATGTCTTTTGCTTTTATTCATTTTATCATTGTTATATCATACTGTTGGACCTTAGTGAGTGTCAAGTTGACCTCTCGTCACTACTTCTTCGAGATTAGACGGGATACTCACTGGGTACATATATGTATATGTACTCATACTACACTTTCTGTGCATTTTGTTGCACAGGCACCTTTATAGTACAGTGATTGATTTGGAGACTTATACGCGCTGCATTCATCCAGAGGCATTTCGCTGCTGCCAGAGTCTCCCTTCTGTGTACTTACATTTTATATTTATTGCCTTTGTCCAATTTTTTTTTCGGACAAGCGTTGTATAGTTGTATAAATCCTTAGAAATTGCTCAGGGACTTGTGTCACCGGGTTCTGGGGATGTCTTGGTATTTCTTTTTTTTCTGTATTAAGTTGGTTTCTTGCCATATTTAAATTACGAAATTTATTTATTTAATAATGAAAATGCAAAAAGAGGCTTCGATTCTAAAATGTTAAACCGTAAAGTGTTCCAACTGATTAAGGGGTTGGCTTGCCTGACAGTGGTGTCCGGAGCCATCACAACCCATAGGTTTTGCGTCGTGACAACTGGGTATCAGAGCTCTAGGTTCCCCTAGGTTTCACGAGTCGTGAGCAAGTCTAGTAGAGTCTTGCGGATCTGTACGGAGACGTCTGTACTTATCTTTGAGAGGCTACAGGGCTGTTAGGAGTACTTCCCTTCTTGATTCCTCGTCGTGCGATTTGATTCCTTTAAGGCTTATGCCTATGTTTCTTCCCACTCAATCTTACGCGTCGTGAAGCGCTTGCTATGAATCGAGAGCTTGAGGAATTGTAATAAGGCTACAGATGGGGTGCGTGATGTTCTTCATGCATAGTCGAATGGACTGTTGTTATCGCCCTGTAGAAGAATATGATGTTATCTCAGTAGCTGTGTTTCTGAGAGCCTTGAGGCTATGCTCGAATAGTGATGATGTTTCGATTGGTTATCGCACGATGTCGATATGATCGTAGAATGCTTTCCTGTAGGATGGGGGTGATGAATGGATTGAAGGGGGGTCTTCTCAGAGTGTGAATTCGAGATTTTAGTGTTTTAGTTCCGGCGGAGGAAAAGCATTTGGATTATAAATGATCAAGAGGTTTTGGGCTGATAAAATAGTAAGGATTGGTGTTGTCAAGTGAAGTGGAGCACTCACCTGTAATAAGATATTGTCGTCATGGATCGAATGGAATGTGTTAAGTTTGTCGGTGCTATGGTTTCTTAGGTTGCTCGGGTTCAGAGTATTGTGAAGAAGTATTGAAGAATGTGGTTGGCAGAGGTCGTGAGGTGCGAAGGCTCAGTACTGGCTAAGTATTGAAAATGAAGGCGATTCGAGGAAGTTGGTCTTCGTAAAGATTTAAAGTTGTGATGATATGTTGGTTTAAGGGCTACGGAGGGCGGTATTAAATTGAGGCAGCAGGAGGGCATCATACGATGAAAGAAGATACGTGAGAAATGCTAGGCGGTGGTGCCAATTCTAAAAGATCAGGTGTAAGGAAAGGAAGTCAGGTAGCACTTAAGGGAATAAGTTGGGTAAAGTGGGAGAGCGGCAGCTTATTGGTGAATCAGAAGATGTGGTAGCGCATTTAGTAGACGTCTAGGAGCGGACGGATTGGTAAGGTTGGTAAATGGATACAGTCTTAGGATGGGGGTCTTGATATTGTAGAAAGTGAGAATCATAGCGTAATGGTAGGTGTCAGTTGGCTAGTTTCCTCGAGAGGTTGTCTTCTGTGAGTAGGTTAGTAGTTGTAGGGATGGTAAGTTCTGTGCGGAGTCCTAGTGGCTAGTCGGTAGGAGGTAGAATGTGTGAATGGTGTTAGAAAATTCAAATATTTAAGGGGGGCTAACAGGAGAATTCGGAAGAATTGGGTGGATTGGTGGGACAAGGTCATCTCAACAAAGGAGAAAGGATCTCAGCAGGGACTAGAGCGGTGCAAGAAGTAGCTTCGGGCGAAGTGGGGGAGTCCCACCACCTACAATTGGGTCATAGGATTGTGCTCTCATGGGATTGTGGATTTGTCGGCGTATCGGCAAGATGTTACAACTAAGAGAAAGGAGTGAGGCGGTAATTGAGCGAAGTTGGTTCTATTGGACCAGGGCTAGGCTTTGGAAAATTTAGAATTGTGCTTAAGGCATAGGCAAGTTGTAAGGGAAGTGACTCAGTCACGTGCTTCATTGAGAGCATGTTCATGTGCTAGAAGAGACTTGGAGTTGATTGTATTCGGGGCCAGTCAGAGTGGGTGACTCTCAGCAGTGGTCCTAGTGAATTCGAAGGTTAGAAACTGTGGTTTTTAAGGGTTTCAGGCAGTCGTATAATTAAGAATCGAGCTTTTGCAACGTAATTTTGGAGAAAAAGGAAAATGGTTGGAGTATTCTATATTATTTTCAGCATGCAGGATAGTGATGGAGGAGCGAGAGAAATAAACTCCGGGTCGTTGGAAGATTTTCAGGAAGGTGTGAGACGGGTTGCGGGATTTAGGCAGCATGGTCTCATGAATCAAGGTCACTCGGGGTGAGTGAGAGTTGAGCTGCTATGAGTTGAAGGAAGTTACTATTATCTTCGAGGCAACTAAAGATGATTAAAAGAAGATAGATTGGTTAGCCATGGTTGAAATGGCACAAGTACGACAGTGATCAGTTCCTTCGGTATGATTGAGTACGTGTACGGTCTGTGCAGATATGTGTGGGGCATGTCGGCCGTCGTAATAGATTTCAGTTGGAAGCATTCAAGTCTTATGGCCTGTCAGGTGTAGGCGGGTCCCAGAAGGGTTGTGGTGGTTCAGACCACTACCTAAGGATTTTCATGTATTGTGATTGTGGGAGCTCACTTGTGTGTTGTTATGGTTCTCAGGAATTGAGGTAAGTAAAGACTCTACATGATGGAGTGTTCACCCTAATATTGGTTCAGGAATTATGATGGAATTCTCGCACTATTTCATATTGGCATGTTAGGTGCAGTTAGCGGTATGTAACTGGACGTAAGAATCGAGATTTGCGGTTCGGTGTTAACAAGGAGTTCATGATGCACGGAGGAGCAAGACCAAAGGATTTAAATGATTAGAATAAACTGATATTGTCTTCAGTGTCATCTGAGTTCGATGTTTGGTGAAAGAGGCTTGTATCCTAGTTATGGGTCCTTAAATTGTTTTACAGCCTTAGGGTGGTCGGTGGTATGGATGTTCATACTTGTTACCTTGTGTGGAAGGCCGTGGGAGCATGACCGCGGGAAGATTGCATAAGTGTGGCATGTAGTCACCTGATTGGTTGAAGAATTAGACCAAGTATAAAGGAGTGTAATATTGCTTAATTGAGAATTTATGCCTGGAAGGCGTTCGACTCATATGGTTGTGGATTGTGGGGTGTTTATCTCGGCTATGATGGTTGTCCTCGTGTGTATAAGAAAAAGGAGGCGGGTTGTGTGGACCCAAGTAAGGTTATCGGCCTAGTTCAATGCGAGCAGAATCGGCTTGAAGTGAGTGAATGGACTTAAACAAGATTTTGGGCATCATGCGAGTCAGAGGTGTTCATTTCAGTAAGGCACTCCTCAAGGAGGGGTATTGGGATATCAGGTGTTGTCCCGTCTTCGTCAAATTCATGTGATATTATGATTGTGTCGTGCGTGTGTGAAACGACTTGATAAATTCTTATGTGTTGAGATTCCGCGTGGCGATGAAGTTAAGTGAGCAGAATGGCTCTTGAGATTCAAATTATATATCGCACCTCAGTTGTGCTTGAGTTTGTGGCATATGGCTCTATCAGTCTCCCCAGAATGGTATTATGCACTCAGCGTGCTTGTGACCGATGTCAGTAAATTGTATTAGTGAGCAATTCAGCTCTGTGTATATATTTCTTTATGTAAATTCTATGATGGGATCCGGTGGCACGCCACCACGGATATGTTATTTGGATCGGGTTGCGCGCCGCAACAGTGCGATGTTGAGCAAGACTCCTATAATGATTATTCTTGTGTTTTACTTCCTATTTCT
>ML244702.1:2825-17277 GCA_005239495.1 Nicotiana undulata | reverse complement strand
ACTCATATTGATAAAATGATTTGAACCGCTTATTGTAAATTGTAAAAACGGGGATTTTACCCCTTTATCTAATGCTGAATCGACGACATATTCTAAGTAAGAAGAGCTTTTTGGATTTGAAAAAAAAAACAACTTTGCTGACAATTACATATTTTATATTTTGTCAGAAGAGTCCTCCGAATATTTTGGTCTTACATTAGTTTCGATATCTTTTTGGAATAGGAACAAAGAAGAGAAGATAGACTCATTACATTCATAAAGATATGAGAATTTACCTTAAGTAATTGAGCGTGAGAGCCAAATGAATCGAAAGATTCATGTTTGGTTCGGGAAGGGATTATGAAATTTTGGAAAGGAATGGAAAAATAATCTACTTTCATTAAGTGATTTATTAGATAATCGAAAACAGAGGATCTTGAATACTATTCGAAATTCAGAAGAACTGCGTGGAGGGGCTATTGAACAGCTCGAAAAAGCCCGTTCTCGCTTAGCGAAAGTAGAAAGCGAAGCCGAGCAGTTTCGAGTGAATGGATACTCCGAAATAGAACGAGAAAAATTGAATTTGATTAATTCAACTTATAAGACTTTGGAACAATTAGAAAATTACAAAAACGAAACGATTCGGTTTGAACAGCAAAGGGCGATTAATCAAGTCCGACAACGGGTTTTCCAACAAGCCTTACGAGGAGCTCTAGGAACTCTGAATAGTTGTTTGAACAACGAGTTACATTTACGTACCATTAGTGCCAATATCGGCATGTTGGGAACAATGAAAGAAATAACTGATTAGTCTTTCTACTGTAGGTATTATTTTTTTCTTTCAAAAAATAATAAAGAGAGAATCATGGTAACCATTCGAGCTGACGAAATTAGTAATATTATCCGTGAACGTATTGAACAATATAATAGAGAAGTAAAGATTGTAAATACCGGTACCGTACTTCAAGTAGGCGACGGCATTGCTCGTATTCACGGTCTTGATTCTAAGCAACAACAAAAGCAGTTTCTAAGTTATTTTTTTCCGAAAAGCCCTTGTGGAGAGAAGTTACATTTTATGCTTCTCAAAAACTGCTTCTGTTTCTCATTAAAAGCACATTTTTTTCTTCTAAAAGCTTGGCCAAACACCTCAATTTTTGTCCAAAAGCACTTTAAGCACCTTTGGCCCCCAAGAAAAAAAAACTTGGCCAAACAAGCTATTAAACTACTAGAGCCTGTTTGACCAAGCTTCTCCAAGCTGAAAAGGAATTTTTTTTTCAAAGTTGAAGTGTTTGGTAAAGAAGGAAAAAAAATGTTTTTGAGAAGAAGCATAAGCAGTTATTGAAAAGCAGAAAAAAATAGCTTCTTTCGAGAAACACCTTTGAGAAAAATACACTTAGAAGTATTTTTTAAAAGCTTGGTCTAACACTAATTATCGCTTAGAAGTATTTTTCAAACTAATTAGTCAAACACAAACTATTTTTTACCAAAAATACTTTTTAAACCAAAATACTTATCAAAATAGATTAGATTTTTCCAGCTTGACCGAACTTGCTATAACTCTTGTTTCTGTTGAACACTTAAACTAGACTGTTCCTATTAAACATGCTTTGGTAACATGGTACAACATGTGTGCCACACAGATTCTGAGCGCGTGATGCCATTTTTTTCTTTTCGCTACAAAAAGTTTCTCCTTCTTCCATACTCTCTTCCTTCTTCCATATTTCAATTCAAAATCAACCAAGTAATTCGAAAAGCCCCCAAATTCGTTAGCAAGTTGAACTGATTGAAACCAAAGAATTTTCTGATGATAAGTTGGAAGACTATCCATTAAAGATAAAGTTTCAATATTATATTTTTAGTAATTAACCAAAAAGTAATACTCCGAAAACTATATGTGGTTAGTTTCTCTTATATTAGAAGAAATTAAACAAAAATAAGTGTATTCTAACTAGTTTTCGAGGATTTTACAACATGAGATCTCTTGGGATGAACATTTGCCCCAACTTGTACATGAAACTCGCGACTCTTTTCACTTTACTAACGTGACGTATGTTTTGATAAAAAAGGAGAATATCTTTTTGTGTATAATAGTACAAAAGTCTTCTGAGTTGTGTAGTTTGAAACGTCGCCCTTGAAGGATTGTTGAAGTCAGTCTCTTTGTAGGAAATTTTTGCGACTAAGAAGCAAATTTACTGTTTCCGTAGCTTGGCGAGCCATCTCTAATGAGTTTTTAAAGCCAGTCCCTTTTTGGCAAGTCAACCCTACGAGTTGTTGAAACAATACCCTTTTATAAGAAAATTTTCGTGTCTATAATTATAAGCTTGCCTTTCTTGGTAGTTTCATACTTTGTCGATTGTTCTTATACTGTGGACCTCTTTCGATCTTTTATATTTTTCCAATTTGAATTTCCGTTTTTCTCGCCGCCGGCTTTTACATACGAAGTGCATTATAAATAAATAGATATAAAGATAACACAACGGCATTGGACATTATAAAGATAAATATTATCTTATATACATTGATAGTATAAAAAGTTACACTATTTGGTAGGTACGTTGCTTAGTTTATGTTTTAGGTTACTGTTTACCCTAAAAACAGAACAATTGAATTTATTCGTGCTTTAAAGGATACGTGATTTTACTTAGCATAAATTGAGAAAATATATAAATTGATATTGAAATTGACTGTAAAGAAAAATAAAAGCAAACCAAATGAGATGTATAACTTTGGCCCTCGAGCTAGGTCACCCTCGAACCAAATAAATATCCTACTGAAATATGAACAAAGTAACAGAATACTGAAAGTTTAAGAGAAAAGTAGTATATTGTTTTGTATTGCGTGAATGTGATGATGATTTATAAATGATCAGACCCCATTTATATAGTAGGGGAGTCCGACTTTTGTTACAACTCTAAATACAGTAAGAAATCTCATAATTGGCTAATTAATCGGCGTCATCTTGATACATACCGAGATTTCCATTGTGATCCTTGCTCGATTACGGATACTTCGACTTACCGTTACTTGACTAGTTAATCTTCCATCGGTCTTGCTCGATCTCTATTTTGCTTGGTCTCAATCTTGGTCAATCTCGACCTCGATCGGTCTATGGATTACGAGCTCAGCAATCTAACTCCGCACTATGGCTCGATATAACACGAGGTCGAACCTTGACCTATCATGTTCCAACCTCGATTAGTCATACGAAGCAGAGGCGGAGCCAGAATTTCAAGCTTATGGGTTCAGAATTCTAATCGTTTTAAGTTATTGGGTTCTAAATTAATAATTTATACAAATTCAATAGGGGTTTTAAGAATAATACAGGGTTCGAACCAAAGCTACTGGGTTCGGCCGAAGCCGCTGGCTACACTCTAGCTCCGCTTCTGATACGAAAGGCAAGCCCGTTTTGACTGTATACAGTTACTACTCCCAAATTGTCAAGGGCAATTACATCTAATTAATTTTTAAATATCTTGATAATATAAAATTTTATTGCACTTTTATTTATAAGCTAAACTCTTAAAAATGCAGATGTCATTCCATATTACGTACTCATAGCACAACTTGACATCTACCTAAAATACCAAAAGCATGTGTCTCACCGTCAGGTTTTTGACATAACAAACACAAGCATCTCTTTTTATATGCGAGTATGTGTTAAAATTAAAGAGTTGCCAATATTAAAAAAAAAAATTAAAAGAAAGAATGCCTTATAAAATGAAACATAGTGAATATCAAAAAATTCAAAAGAAAACAACGAGGATTGTCTATGTCATGACCCAAAATTCATTATAGGTCGTGATGGCGCCTAATATCACCGTCACGCAAGCCAACGATGGATTACCAATTTGATTACTCATTTTATTACTTTGAAATCATAATTTCCAATAATTAAACAGGATAAAATAGGATTTACAGGGTAAATGATAATATTTACAAGAACCACAATAATGAACAACCCGAAGCAGCCCCCAAAATCCGGTGTCACAAGTGCATAAGCATTTTCTAAGGAGCACAACAATAATACAACTCGTAGCCTGGATTGCAGCTCACATGAGTCTCCTCATAGATGCGCCTCCCAAGATGATCACCAAATGAACCTGTCAGATCCTCACATTAGTGCAAAAGTACAGCATGAGTACGTAAATCAACGCGTACCCCAGAGAGGCAGTGACGAGAAGTCGACATCAACACTTACTAGAGGTCCAATAAAATAATATAATAATTCATCACATATATGAAGTGCACAACGATAGTGGGTTAAATATGTAAATTTTATAATCTTCTAAATATTTCTTTTAAAGTATAAATTTTCTCGATCTTGTATTCTACCTTAACAGCTCCGGAAATGTCAAGGCCAATATCAAATAAATAATGGATACCATAAAAATGCCGGGCATCAGGGGGAGGTTTATCTCGTGAATATTCAGACTACTAGCGATATAACACACGATTCTGCCAAGGTCGTTCAGCCGATCCAGAATAATATGTATACTGCTGAGGGTCGAGCGAAACGAACCATAGATGCATCTATTATAATGCCGAGGTATTCGGCCCGCTCCACAAGAAAGGAAGAAAGTTACCGAATTATGAGACACTTATATACAATACAGTGCATGAGCACAAAATAAATATAATCTTTACTATTTCTCAAATAACTCGCCCACAAGTCAAAGTGTTAAGGCTCGACCTACATATGTTTATTTCTAAATCAAATTCGGTTATAACTTTAATTAGTTAAGCCAGCAGAACGAGTTCAAATAATTCAATTATTATATGATAAAGGCTAAAGTCTACCGGGACATAAACATGCTTTATCTACGTACAGACTCTCGTCACCTCGTGCGTATGTAGCACCCACAACTAGTTGCACATAACAATAAATATCACCTAGGGGTAGTTTCCCCTCACAAGGTTAGACATGAGACTTACCTCGCTCCAAAGTTCCATAGCCGGCCCCAAAGCCTCTCTAACACCTCAAACCGATGCCCGTCGATCCAAGACTAATCAAACAATATTCAAACCATTCAAAATATACTATAATACCCATAATTATTCAATTTAAACAATTCTCAACTCCGCTCGAAAAGTCGATAAAGTCAACCCTCGGCCCACGTGCCCGAATTTCAAAATATTTCGAAGATAAACATTACCCATAACAATATGAACTCAAATACATGATTTATTCCCAATTCTATTTCCAAAATCATGTTCAAATTCCAAAATCAATTCTAGGGTTTTCCTCTTAAAATCCCAAAATTTTCATGAATTTCCATGTAAGAATTCGTATGTAATCCAAGTATTTAACTTGCAATAGGTGGGAATCACTTACCTCATATTTCTCGATGAAAAATCCCTCAAAATATCTCCTCAATTTTGGCCAACCCAAGAGAAAATGAGAGAAAATAGAGCTAGGTCTCGATTATAAAGCACCACTGCCCAGCGATCATCGCACCTGCGACCACTTGATCGCATCTACGTTCCCGCAGGTGCGGTCCAACCATCGCATCTGCGAACACCCCACTGCTCCCAGCTCTTCGCTTTTGCGGACAAGGTTTCGCTTTTGCGCGTCCGCTTTTACAGATTTTTCTCTACTTCTACGCGTCTTCAACCCAGGCCCCATTCCGCTTTTGTGCTCCCATGCCCCGACTGCGACCAATTCATACCCAACAACTTCTGTGACCATAGGGCTGCTTCTGTGGTCTCGCACCTGCGGCCATAACCTCGCACGTGCGATCGCACCAGAAGCCTTAAGCTTCAGCAGTTCCTCCAAGTCCAAACTCGATACGTTTCACAATCCTATTCACACCCGAGGCTCCGGAGACCCCGTCCAAACATACCAACACAACCCAAAACACAATACAGACTTAGTCAAAGCCTCGAATCACTCAAAATTACGAATCAACGACCTAAACCCTTCTTTAATCTTTCAAACATTCAAACTTCGCCGAACGCGTCCGAATCACACTTAAACATCCCAGAATGACGCCAAACTTTGCGTGCAAGTCACAAATCACAATACGAACCTATTCCAAGACTCTGAACTTTGAACAGACATCGATAACACCAAAACTCATTTCAAATCAAACTTAAGAATTTCTTAAATTTCAAAAATGCCGACCTTCCATAATAGGCGCCGAAATGCTCCCGGACCACCCGATACTCAACCCGAACATATGCACAAGTCCTAAATGATTATACAAACCTATTGGAATCTTCTAAGTCCTGATTCAGAGGTTTTTACTCAAAAGTCAAATCTTAGTCAATTTTTCCAACTTAAAGCTTCCGAAATTCGAATTTTCTTTCCAAATCAACTCCGAACATCCTGAAATTCAATTGGGGCCACATATACAAGTCATAATACCTGAAGTGAAGCTACTCAAGGCCTGAAATCACTACACGACGCACTAGAGCTCAAAATGATCGGTCGGGTCGTTACAGTCCAAATAATATGTTTAGTGCAAGTTGGTTAGAAGAAGTGGCCATGAACAAAAACTATTGAATCCAATTCATTTAGAAAGCCCAATAGGTGGTATCACACCTTTATTTTTCGGGGATGAGTTTTTCTACCTTAAGTGACAATATTGAAAATGGATTATTTATTTAATTTGTAGAGTCGTCATTTGGAATAATTATTAAGGTGTCTCAAGTCACCGGTTTATTTTAAATCTCAATTCAAGGAAAGTTTAACTCTGTATAAGTCTCCGAAACACAGAAGACCGGGTAAGGAATTCTGTTAACATGAGAGAAGGTATGAGGTACTCCTAGATTCCATATTTTAGCACGGTCACTTTAAAATTACATGTGTCTTGATTATTGGATTATTACATGTTTTAAAACCTACGTGCATTTTTCCCTTTACCGCTTTTGATTTTATATTTTTAACAATTATGGATTTTAATTGAAACAAGTCACGGTGTTGTGCACTTGTTGTTTTATGCACATCACAAATCACGCCACCTGAAATACACCCGTGATTTTAAACATTTTTATTATTATTTGAAGTTGTATAATCAAGTCATATAAATGTGCACTTGAATTTGGGGTTTAAGTGTCATAGTTATGGCACAGAAACCGTACCCATAACTATGAGGATCATTTATTAATCGTGCCTAAAATCATGCTAGCGATGTTTGTGAGTTGTATCATTCCTAAATTTGAGATTAATTGTGACAAGTCCAAAATTATGGAATTCAGTTGTTGATACAAGGTGTAATGGAACTATTTGCCAATTCAAAGCATATGTTACTTAGAGTTTTAAAGGTTGGTATGCAATTAATCACTGAAATTTATAACGACATGATGACCTTTGATGAATGAATTGTAAAATTAACAACCATTGTTTAGGAAGGCAGTGTTTATGTAATCAATAAGGGCTAGAAAAGAATTGTTATTGGTTTTTTCATTAATTACAAAGTAAATGGAGTGTCAAGTTAAGTGTTCATTTTTGGACCTCCAACAGGTCTTAATGAGTGAGGATGGGCTCAGAGTGAATGTAGCGACCCGAACGGTCGTTTTGCGTATTAGGACCCCGTTCCCCTAAATAAGACTTCCCATAGCGGCTTATGATGATTTATGACCTGCGGGGACGGGTGGTTCGAGATTCGGAAGTGTTTAGAGTGATAAAGGAACACTTGATTCCTTAAAGTTGGCCTTTAAGGCCAAATTTGACTTCGGTCAATATTTTGAATAAACGACCTAGGAATCAAGTTTTGATGGTTCAGGTAGCTTCGTATGATGATTTCGGACTTGGGCGTATGTTCGGAATGGGTTTTGGATGACCCAGGACCGTTTCAGCGCCAAATAGTGAAATATGATTCCTTAAGTTTAAGAATTTAGGTGTGGAACGTGTTTTTGTGTTATCGAGGTCCGAACGAAATTTTGAAACTGGGAATAGTTCCGTTATGTCATTTATGACTTGCCTGCAAAATTTGGTATCATTCCGAGTAGTATAGGTCGGTTCCGCGCATTGAAAGCGAATTCTAGAACTTTAAGTTCAAAGTTTGATTCAATTTGGTTTTGGGGTCGAATTCTTAGTTTCGTTGTTGTTTTTCACGTTCCGAAAATTCGAGCTCAGGTGCCTTTGGACGGGGTCCCGAGGGGCTCGGGTGAGTTTAAGATCCCTCGGAGTTAAATTCGAAACACTAGATTTTTCACTGACTGGTTTCCTTCACTGCGATCGTGGGTGCATTAATGAGATCGCACAAAAGAATTGGAAGGGGTGGGGAAATTCCCTGTGCGATTACATGGGCCTGTGTGCGTTCGCACAAGGGTGATTTATGGTCTGGCCCAACTTTGTTCTCCGCGTTCGCACCCCCCCTCGCAATCGCACAAGCCTGGCCCAGTTTGCTCTCCGCGATCGCACGTACCCCTATGCGGTCGCACAGTAGGCCCTCAGGGACCTTGACCAGTTGACTTCCGCGATTGCACTGCCCCAGCTGCGATCGCACACAAGGGGCAGCTGGGCAGTGTTAGTTTTAAACGGGACTTAGTCCCATTTTAGCCATTTTTCTTCACTTGGGGCGATTTTGGGAGATTTCAAAGAGGAGATTTCACCTAGCAACTGAGAGGTAAGTTATTCCGACTATAATTTAAGTTGAATACTTGAATTTGTAGGTATCGTAACACACTAACTAGTGGAAAATCATGGGTTAGAGTAAAAACCTAGGTTTTATGAAAAACTTGGGGAATTACCGATGAATTTGCCATGGAATCGCATAAAAACTATATATTAATGATCCTTAGGTTATGGGTAATTGATTCCTTCGAAAATTTTCGGAATCCGAGCATGTGGTCCCGGGGGTGTATTATAGGAATTTTCAAAGTAAGGCGAAATAACTAAGTAAATAGGAGAATTCCATACTTTTGAGTATAAATTGATATATTTATGTAACATTTGGCTAGTTTCGAGTCCTTGGGTGACGAGTTCGGAGTTTCAGGCGCTTTCTTGACCCGGGGAGTAGGTTCGACACGAGGTGAGTCTCCTTTCTAATCTTGTAAGAGGGAATTGTCCCCATAGATATTAAAAATGATTGCTTGTCCTTATTTGCGGGGGCTACGCACGCACGAGGTGACGAGAGTCCGTGCGTAGCTACTATCATGCCTTGTCGGGTAGTTTAGGACTCACCAACATGCTTTATGTGTTGTATCCGCGATCTTGTATGTGGACTAGGTAGTTTAATATCCTGGTAATTTGCATATATGAAGGCCTATGAGGTTATGTTTCGAAATTGGTATTATTGAATCCCTTTTATGCTGAAAGGACCCCTGTTAATTATGAGACATCCGTGAGGATTATGTATATGTATACGGGAACCCGAGTCGCATGAATGATTCGCGAGCGGGCAGCCCTATTATTACGATAACCGCGTCGCATGTTCGATTCGCGAGCGGGGCAGATAGATGCATCTATGGTTCGGGCCGTTCGACCCTCGACAGTGCACATTTACTTTTCACGTCGTATTGGTCGTACGTTCATGGTCTGTTATATGTTTGATAGATTATGGGAAGCCCTGTAATTGAACTATTGATTTTGGGAAAGAGAGAGGGTTAAACAGCTTGTATACCATGGAAAGAGGTAGTGTGAGGGTACTAGAGAATGATATTTGATGCTCATTTCTTTATTACTGTTCATTTATGCTATTATTGTTTCGCCCGTATATACATATTTCATATTGTTTGAACCTAGTAAGTATCAAGTCGACCTCTCGTCACTACTTCTTTGAGATTAGACTGGATACTCACTGGGTACATATTTGTTTATGTACTCATGCTACGCTTCTGTACTTAATTGTACAGGTTCTGAGGCGGGTGCATCTGATTATCAGACCGGAGCTAGATTCTGATTTTAGTTGGACCTGACTTCACGGTGAGCTTCTTCTCCTGACGATCCTCGGCAGCACCATGGAGCTTCTTTTGCTTATTTCCCGTCTATTTCTTTCAGACAGTGGGACTGTATATTATATCTTTTATATATTCTGTTAGTATGCCTGTAGGACTTGTGACACTAGTTCCTGGCACACACGTGGTAGTTATTATGGATTACGGAACTGTATATATCATGACCAACGCCTAATTATGATTGCTTTTGGCTAAAACTGGTTAATTATTCTTTTTGAAAATGTTTTGAGCTTTAAAAACTTGGTTTATGTTGAAATATTTAATCAAATTTGAAGGAACCCTTGGTAAATTGAGTGTTGGCTTGCCTGACCCCGCTGTCGGGCGCCATCACGGCCTGAATTAGGATTTTGGGTCGTGACAACATGGTATCAGAGCTCTAGGTTCACATAGGTCTCACAAGTCACGGGCAAACCTAATAGAGTCTTGCGGATTGATACAGAGACGTCTGTATTTATCTTCGGTAGGCTATAGGGTGTTAGGAAACCTCTCCTCATTCATATTATATCGTGCAGTTGATGGTTTACTAAATCTCATTCTTCTATTCTCTCACAGTTGGTGAGGACTCGCACGGATGATGTTCCAGACCCGGGAGATGCCGCTACCCCCACCGCCCGAGGCCGTGGCAGAGGCCGGGGGAGGGAACCGGCCCGAGGTAGGGGACGAGGGCGTCCCAGAGCTATCCTAGTTGAACCACCACCAGAGGATCCTATCATAGAGGAGCAGGACGAGGTGCCTCCAGCAGATCCTGCTCCAGTGGACTTCATGACGGCGCTAGGCTTCCAGGAGGTCATGGGCCGAATGATGAGATTTATGGATACTATGTCCCAGGCTGATTTATTTCCAGCGGATCCTTTCACTTCTCAGGCGGGAGGGGGAGTCCAGACCCCTACTGCCCAGGATGCAGGTCAGACATCAGCATTACATCATACCCCGGGTACACTGCCTGTGGGAGGGGTCCAGCCAGTAGCAGCAGCACCTGAGCTCAGACCAGCTGTGGACGACGATCCGCAGAAGCTATTGGATAGATGGAATAGATTGCACCCTCCAGTATTTTGGGGTGAGCGAGGAGAGGATGCCCAGGACTTCATTGATAGGTGCAGGGACAGACTGCAAAATATGAGGATATTGGAGTCCCATGGAGTTGACTTCACTACTTTTCAGCTGGAGGGAAGGGCCCGCAGATGGTGGCAGTCCTATATTCTTGGCAGACCGGCAGGTTCTCCTCCTGTCACCTGGGAGCAGTTTACTCGGATATTCCTGGATAGGTATATACCACCCTCTGAGAGGGAAGAGCTGCGGTACCAGTTTGAGCAGCTAGAGCAGGGCCAGATGTCAGTTACGGATTATGAGGCTAGATTTTAAGAGTTATCTCGCCATGCGCTCATGATACTACCTATAGAGGCTGAGAGAGTGCGGAGGTTCATAGCAGGGTTGCATCCAGGTATTAGGGCCAACATGGCCCGAGAGGTGGAGATGGGGACTCCTTATCAGCTGGTAGTGGAGATTGCTCACAGAATCGAGGGTTATCGGTCGAGGATTAGAGAGCCGGTGCAGCAGGATAAGAGAGCCAGATTCTCCGGTGATTTCAGAGGCGCCCCAGACATGGGAAGAGGTCAGTTTGGCAGGGTCCAGCCCAGCAGGCCCCCATATTCATCACCACCACCACCTCCTCGTGGTTCCCCCGTGAGGCCTTACTTCAGTGCTATGTCAGAGGGTTCTCACCGTCCCCCAGTTGTCCAGGGTTCTTCTTCAGGGCAGCAGGCCATGCCACCGGTGAGATGTTATGAGTGCGGGGATTCCGACAATATAAGGAGGACTTGTCCCTTGGTTTCGGGGCAAGGCAGTACAACAGGGTTATCAGCCTATGAGTCCAGCACCAGCAGCCCGGCCACCTAGAGGTGGAGGACAGGCCGACAGGGGTCGTCCTAGAGGTGGACACCAGTCAAGGGGAGGTCAGTCAGCTCCTGTTCACTCCGGTGGAGCTCAGTCTTTCGGTGCTTCAGCTAGATTCTATGCCATTCCGGCAGATCAGATACAGTGTCCTCAGACGCCGTGATCATAGGTATTATTTCAGTATGTGGTAGAGATGCTTCAGTATTATTTGATCCAGGATCCACCTATTCATATGTTTCAGCATTATTTGCTCATTTTCTGGATGTTCCTCGTGAGTCTGGTTGTCTCCTAATGCGAAAAGGTTGCAAATTGATAAGAGGTTAGAGTTCGAGTTCAGCAAGTACAGTAACAAAGGGAAGAAGTTGAGATAAACACAAACTCTTCCACCAAGGAAGAGTTGCATTAGAACTAAACAAGAACATCTCAACTACTAGCGCTATATAATGTTGAAGCATTCTTACTGAAGAATCGATCGCACAAAGACATAAGTGAAACACGAATTGAAAGAAAAATTCCTAGAGTTATTTTGCAAGCAGAATCCTTGTGCGACACAAAGGCTACTGACCATCTAGAAGAACCAGNTGGTTTTTTCACCTTTTGAGCCAGGTGTTTTCCACGTAAAAATCTCTGTGTTTTTACTTTACCGCATTTATTATTCCGCATCAATAGAAGTTGGAACACCAAGAAGAACCAGGTTCTTCTATTGAGACAACACTCAAAAATTGGACACCACACATATCACCCTACCCCTCTTGTGTGGTATTGAAGTTAAAACATCAATTGGTATCAGAGCTGGTTATCCTTGAAAAGGCTAACACCTTGGAAAAGATCAAAATGAGTGAACCACCTGGAAACTGGGAGGGTCAATCAACTGCAAGGCCAACTCTTCAATGGCCAATATTACTTGTGGTGGAAGAACAGGATGAAGGACCACCTGATTGGAGAAGACTATGAACTCTGGGACATAGTCACTGATGGTCCTCTAGCTACCATGAAGAAGACTGCTGAAGGTGTAGATGTACCAAAGACTAGAGTTGACTGCACTACTGAGGATCTGAAGAAATGGGAGAAGAATGCAAAGGACAAAAAATGGCTAGTGTGTGGACTAGGTCCAGACGAGTATAGCAGAATCCAAAGTTGCACCACTGCCAAAGAAATCTGGGATACCTTGCAAGTATCCCATGAAGGAACACCTCAGGTAAAAAGATCAAGAGGTACTATAACCTTGAAAAATGAACTTAAGTCTCTTGGTAGAGTAATTCTTGAAGAAGACAGGGTAAAAAAAATCCTAACAAGGGTCTTGCCAATTTCCTGGGAAAGCAAAATCACTGCTATCCAGGAATCTAAAAACATGGCAACCCTCAGATTGGACGAGCTAATTGGAAACCTGCCTATGAACTCAGAAGGCAGACAATGAAGATGGATGGTCCAAAGAAGGAGAGGAGTCTAGAACTGATAATCACTGAGGGATCAGATCTTGAGGAAGATGAGATGGTCATGATTACCAAAGAATTCAGAAACTTTCTCATGAGGAAGAAGGGCATCTCTAGAGGAGGAAATTACAACAAAGCAAAAGCTCCAGAAAGGCCAACCAACGAGGGATGCTACAAGTGTGGAAAAACTAACCACCTTATCAAGAACTGTACTCAGTGGGAATTGGAATGGAAAAGGAGAGATATGAAAGAAGGAACAGGAAGAAGGAACTGTTCCAACCCAAGANAGGTAAGTATCTCCCATCTTAAAAAAAAAATAAAGTTCCTATCTAAAGAAAAACTCTCTGAGTTGCTACTTGATTTCATGGATGATTCTCAAGAAACAATCAAAGAGAAGGATCAACTATCTAAAGAATGTGCAATGCTAAAAGCAAAATGCATGAACCTGGAAATCAGAGTAAGTGAATCTGAAAAGAAAAACACTGTCTTGTTGAACCAGGTTCATCCACTTGAAACTGAGATTCTAGAACTAAAATCTGAAAACTTAAAACTGAAGCTAGGATCCAGTAAAAAGGTTGTTGATCATTCTCATATCATGTTAGAAGAAAATATGGGAAAACTAAAAGATAAGATGTATGCCAAGGATGAACAGATAAGAACACTTAAAGAAGAACTTGGCAAAATCAAACATGAATTAGATCGAACTTGTAAATGGAATAAATCCTCTGATGCCTTGACATGGCTTCAAGAGAATCATAGTAGCAACCGGAGAGGGCTTGGCTTTGGGAGTCAATTGCCCAAGTGGGATCCCAAAAGCAAGTATCTCACTCTCCTTGAGAATAAAATCTGCACCCATTATGGTTAGACTGGCCACTACAAAATTGAGTGTACTGCAAAGGAGCAGGCCAGTCGAAGAAATGAGAGTATTTGTTAAAAAGAAAAACTGGCTACCAAATTGGGCCAGAAAAAGCTTGATTCATCCATTCTCTCATAGAAAAGGACCCAAACTAGTTTGGGTTCTTAAAATTAACCCCTGATTTCTTTTGTAGGTTCAAGTAAGAGGAAGCATCCAAATTTGGTATTTGGATAGTGGCTGCTCAAAGCATATGACAAGGAACAAGGAACAATTCCTTTCATTTGAAAGCCTCAAATGAGGAAATGTCTCCTTTGGAAATGGAAAGAAAGGTGAAATTATTGGGGTTGGCAAGGTAGGTAAGGATGACACACGTTCCATCGAACATGTGTAC
>ML244701.1:0-23967 GCA_005239495.1 Nicotiana undulata | reverse complement strand
AACAGGTTTATTATATGTTGTTTGTCCTATCTGTGAGATTTGGTGTAAAATGGGTTTGATTTGATTAGTTTCGGATCCAAGTGAGAAAAAATGGAGTTAATGAACTTGTGGGGTTTCTAAAGACTTTGAAATGTGGCTTGAGAGGTGATTTTATGTTCCCGAGGTCCGAATGAAATTCCGAGACCGGGAATAGTTCCTTTGTGTCGTTTATAACTTATCTTCAAAATTTGAAGTCATTCCGAGTGCTTTAGGCCGATTCGGCGCATTGAAGTGAATTCTAGCATTTCCAAGTTCTTAAGTTTTGAATTCAGGGGTTTTGGAGGGTGATTTTGAGTTTTAGTGTTGTGTTGAGTGTTCCGCGAGCTCAAGCAAGTCCGTTTAATGATTTGGGACTTGATGGTATTTTTGGACGGGGGCTCGGGTGGGCCCAGGTGCCTCCCAAACCCCGCGCGAGGCCAAAAACCAGCAAAAACAACTGCTGGTGCACATCAGCTGGTGTGACCGCAGGTGCGGTTGCCCAGCCGCAGGTGCGGGACCGCCCCTGCGGTCCCAGCCTCGCAGGTGCGATCCCCAGCCCCTTGCCCAAAGTCCGCAGGCGCGAGACTCAGGCTGCAGGCGCGTGACCGCAGGTGCGACTTTTACGCAGGGGCGACCAAAATTCCGCAGAAGCGGGACCGCTGGTGCGGCTCCCAACCCCGCAGGTGCGAGCCCAGGGTCCCAGGCACTTTTCTGCAATTGCGATCATTTTCTTGCAGGCGCGAGACCGCACCTGCGGTCCTATGGTCGCAGGTGTGGAGACCCCTGTTGGCAGCCCACTTAAAATGTCCAAAATTTCGGGTTTTCCTCATTCCTTCCATCTTCAAACTCCATTAGAGAGTATCCAAGCTTGGGGCATCACCTTCCACCACCACCCACTGTAAGAGGTAAGTCAAACCCCATAAAACTTCTAATTTTAACAATAATTCCTAGCTTAATTCACTAATAAACCACCTAAAATCATTGAATTAGGTAGTAAACTTTAGGGTTCTTAGGAATTTCGTGATTTTCCATGTTAGGCCATAAATTCTTGAATAAATTACATAACTTCGATCCTTAGACTCCGGGTAATTGATTCCTTCATGAATTTTCGAAAATCTAAACGTGTGGGCCCGGGGTCGAATTTTAGTATTCTTGGAAGAATAGTAGGAAATGCATAACTTGGCTTAGAAATTGATTTATTGGGTACTTATTGATGTTAATAAATCCATTGTGTCTAGATATCCCCAATTCGGAGTTGGATTCGAAAGGAAAGGTTGTGATTGAGGCTTGATTTGCAATTTTTGGAGCCGAGGCAAGTGTTTGGCTTAACCTCACTTTGAGGGATTAGGTATAGGGTCTTATTTGGTATGTGAAACTCATGTACAACGTATAGGCGTGGTGACGAGTGCCTATGTGTTGCGGTCAGGTATGCCCGTGAGTCAATTGTCATAAAATTTGCTATGTTCTTAATATCCCCTGCACTGTGAGTCATTTGTGAATTAAAAAGTGATACCTTGATGCTGTTTCATGACGTGAACAGTTATTGAGTGATTTATTTCAGTTGAGGCTTACATTGATAAAATTGTAATTCTGATGCGAGGTTGGTTATAGCTGAGACCCTTGTCGGGCATTTGTTGATGTTGTAAATGATGATTTCTCCTTGCCGGAACAATAGAATTGTATTGAATATTTCCATGCACTTGAGACTTCGTGTTGTTGACTTTCATATTATTGTTGCCTTGTGTTTTTATTATTCGTCGCACGAGGGGACATGCCGTGTTGACTGAGTGTTATTATATTATATATGCACGAGGGGACATTCCGTGCCGAGTGATTGTGAGGTTATGCACGAGGGGACATTCCGTGCCGAGTGTTAATATATATGCACGAGAGGACATTCCGTGCCGAGTGACTGTGAGGTTATGCACGAGGGGACATGCCGTGCCTTTCTGTTCATTATATGTTTGAGAAGCTATATTTCTGCACAGGTACATATGTTGTGTTGGTCCTAGCCTCGTCACTACTTCGCCGAGGTTAGGCTCGACACTTACTCAATACATGGGGTCGGTTGTACTGATGCTACACCTGCACTTCTTTATGTTGTGCAGACTACGCAGCCGGACCCGGAGATCACTGACGATCGGAGCATCTCATTCAGTCACACAGGAGACTCGAGGTAGACCCGCAGACGTTCGTGGGCCTTGACGTCACCTTCTACTTTCCTCTTTGATCTCTGTCTTACTTTGTATTTCAAGACCGCCCTATGTATTTATTTCAGACCTTTTGTTTGTAGTAATCTCTTAGATAGTCCGTGAGTATGTGACACCAGTTCTGGGATTTTGTATACGGGTTGTATTTCGAATCTGCTATGTTATATTTTGGTTATTTGATAAATTTCATATTGGGGGCCATCGATGCCCTAGTTAGTTTGCTCGTTCCAGTCATTGATGAGTTATATTTAGTTAAAATGTTGGCTTGTCTGACGGGTTCACCGTTAGGCGCATTCATGGCCCGAAGGTGGGATTTCGAGTCGTGACATCATTGTGCATCAATAGGGATAAGAGTTACCCCAAAGAATAACGAAGAGTATATGAATAAATGGGGTAGCTCAGTAGTGTTGAGTCAACATAGTAAAAGAAGAAATTGGCCGCCGGTGTTTGTGGAAAGCCTACGAAGAGGACGACCATCCATTGCAACATCAACTACTTGACTCAGTTCTCATAAATGGTTTTGAAAGTGTTTGTTTCTCGGACTCTCCATAATGTGTGGCACATAGGGTTTGAATGGTAGCGTCAAGTCACTATGACGGTGTCAGAATATGCCAACAAGTTCGATAAGTTAGCCCGTCATACTCTTACTTCGGTTCATATAGCTAGAGATCAAGTCCACAGACTCATTAAAGGACTCAATTATGATTGTAAAAATTTGTACGACTCAGGGCAGGTTGATACTTTACTTCGGCTAGTGGCAGAAATTGTCCTAGATTTGGGAGAATCATATTTTATCAGAGCACTCTGGCTACGGGCCCCATTGCAGTTACAACTCAACTTACGTGTCCAGCTAGGTGAAAGGGGTCGGGATGTCGAAGGTGGAGGTCAGACTCCTAAAGGTGGAGACCCAGCCTGTTGATATATTTGTTATGGTATGGCTGAGGTCGTTACATCAAATGGTGTCATTACAAGTACAATTTCTAGTTATTAAAAAGTGACAATTTCCTTAAATTGATTCGGTTATGAGTATCTAAGAAAGTCCTCCTAATATGCTCCACTCATAGGTGAGCTTCGTAACCCTAAAATCTACTTATGTGAATACGTGTATTGAGAAATTCTATGGAGATAGCCATGTCCATCATTACGTGCTGTAATTTATTTTAACAAAAACTATTTAAAAGAAGAAAAGGGAACGTTTCGAGTGGCACGATGTGCATATTACTTGTGATTCAGATTTGAGGGCGAGATCCTCACATTTTATATGATTTGGTATGTTAAATCGGGCTACGAGCCGCGATGGAAGTTATATAAGAACGAGATCCTTGTGATGAAATTCTTGTGTTTAAATTGTTTCTTGTGAAATTAAATTTTTTACTATAGTACCAATAGGGAGTCATGCCTGTTAGGTTTATTTGAAATTTTTTGTATAAAATTTATCTGTGCATAATTTGCCAAATTCGTGTTATAATTATTGAGCTTTAACCTACAAGGTAGGTGCCCGCCCATGCGGCATTAAATGAGACAAGTTAATTCGGGTAGATAATTATGAGGTCTTCATGCATCGCATCTCGTTATCAGTATTGTGAAGGGTTGAAATGGGATTATTGTTATGTGAAGTTATTTGGTGATTCTGTAATTGATTATGAACAACTATTAAGATCATATCGAGCCAAAATGGTTTTCCATTCAAATGGTCGGACGAGTGTGGGTTGAACTTTCAGAAGCTCAAGATTGCTTTGACTACAACGCAGGTGTTGGTGTCGCCCACGGGTTCAGGATTGTTCATGGTGTATTGTGGTGCATCTCGTATTGGATTAGGTGCAATATTAATGCATGATGGCAAGGTGATTGCATATGCGTCTTGACAGTTGAAGGTTCATAAGAAGAATTATCTTGTCCATGACTTAGAGTTGGCAACCATTGTTCACGCATTGAAAATATGGAGGCACCATCTTTATGGTGTGGCGTGTGAGGTTTACACGGATCATCGCAGTCTTCTGTACTTGTTCAAGCAAAAGGATCTTAATTTGAGGCAGAGGAGATGTTTAGAGTTATTGAAAGATTATGATGTCACTATATTATATCATCTCGGGAAGGCCAATGTGGTGGCTGATGCATTGAGTAGGAAGTCGGTGAGTATGGGCAGCCTTTTATTTATTCCAGTTGGGGTTTCCAACTTTGGCTTCAGATATTCAGACTTTGACTAATTAGTTCGTGAGGTTGGATATTTCTCCCAGTAGTGTTTTAGCTTGTACCGTAGGTCGGTCTTCTTTATTTGAGTGTATCAGAGAGCGGCAGGATGATGACCCACATTTGATGGTCCTTAGGGACGCAGTTTGGCACAATGGTGCCAAGAAGGTTAAAGTTGGAGACGACGGTGTTTTGAGGATACAGGGTCATTTAAGCATGCCTAATAATGATGGCCTTCATGAGTTTATTCTTGAGAAAGTTCACAGTTCTAAGTATTCCATTCATCCAGGTGCAGCCAAAATGTACCAGGACTTGAGGCAGCGTTATTGGTTGAGAAGGATGAAAAAGGACATTGTTGCGTATGTGGCTCGTTTCTTGAATTGTCAATAGGTGAAATGTGAGCACCAGCGACCCGGTGGTTTGCTTCAGCAGATAGAAATTCCTGAGTGGAAGTGAGAGCGTATCACTATGGACTTCGTTGTTGGACTCCCATGGACTCAGAGGAAATTTGACGCAGTTTGGGTTATTGTGGATAGGCTGACTAAATCAGCACATTTCATTCCAGTGGCAAGTACTTATACTTCGGAGCGGTTGGCAGAGATATATATTCGGGAGATTGTTCTCCTTCACGGTGTGCCCATGTCTATCATTTATGTCTGGGGTACGCAGTATACCTCCCACTTTTGGAGGGTAGTTCAGCATGAGTTGGGTACCCGAGTTGAGTTGAGCACAACATTTCATCCTTAGACGGACGGGAAGTCCGAGCGTACTATTCAGATTTTAGAGGATATGCTCCGCGCTTGTGTTATTGACTTTGGAGATTCTTGGGATCAATTCTTGCCGTTAGCGGAGTTTGCCTACAATAATAGCTACCAGTCGAGCATGTAGATGGCTCATTATGAGGAATTATATGGTAGATGGTGTAGATTGCCAGTTGGATGGTTTGAGCCGAGAGAGGCTCGGTTATTGGGTACTGACTTAGTTCAGGAGGCCTTAAAAAGGTCAAGATTATACAGGATTGACTTCGTGATGTGGCATTCGTGGTTGGAGAGAGAGTATTACTTCGGGTATCACCCATGAAGGGTGTTATGAGATTTGGGAAGAAGGGTAAGTTTAGCTCTAGGTACATCGGGCCATTTGAGATTCTTGATAGAGTGGTGGAGGTAGCTTATATACTTGTGTTGCCTCTCGGGTTATCCTCAGTTCATCCGGTATTCCATGTGTCTATGCTCCGAAAATATCATGGTGACCCGTCCCGCGTGTTAGATTTCAGTTCTCTCCAATGGGACAAGGACTTGACTTTAGAGGAGGAGACAGTAGCCATTTTAGACCGGCAAGTTCGTCAATTGAGGTCAAAGAGTTATCCTTCAGTTCGAGTGCAATGAAAAGGTCATCCCGTTGAGGCAGCTACTTGGGAGTCTGAGTCGGACATGCATAGTAGATATCCCCACTTGTTTGCCAATTCAGGTAATTTTCTATGTTCATTTGAGGACAAACATTTGTTTTAGAGGCGGAGATTGTGATGACCTTAAAGGTCCATTTAAGAATTAAGACACTATTCCAAGCTCGTTAGCCTTAAAAAGACTAATTTTAATTACCTCGATTTGCGTGCGCATTCCGGACGCGAATCCGCAAAGCTTTTATGTGAAAAATATGAGAAATAGTAATTTCAAAGTTAAAATTTAAGTTTTAGTTGACTTTGGATAATATTTTTAGTAAACGGACCTGGATCTGTGTTCCGACGATCCTGGGAGGTTCACTGTAAAATATGGGACTTGGGCGTATGCCCAAAATCGAATTCCGAGGTCCCTAGCCTTAGAAAGTAATTTTCTAAAAAAATTGTTCTGCTGGTTAATTCAAGAAATAAAGAAATGAAATTATATGTGAAATTGATGATATCGGGCCCGTATTTTGGTTCCGGTGCTCAGTACAAGCTTGTTATGATATTTAAGTCCTATATGTGAAATTTGGTGAGAATCGGAATTGATCTAACGTAATTTGGACGTCCGGTTGAAAAGTTAGAACATTTGAGTGTTCTTGAGAAAATCATGAGTTTTGAGGTTAAATTCATAATTGTTTATGTTAGTTTGATGATTTTATCGCACGATCAAGTCCGTATGATATTTTTAGGCTTGCATACATGTTTGGTTTGGAGCCCCGAGGGCTTGGGTGAGTTTCATATAAGTTTAGGCTATGTTGTGCTTGTTTTTGATGCTTCATCGTCGTTTCTTCAAGCATAAATGATACCACATTAAGCAAATGATATCCAAATTCAGTTTTTATTGAACCATTAGATCCGTATTGTAATCATGGAGACATAGGAAAAAGAATCATCGAATTTGGACATTGTATGAGGAGGTTGTGCTCATTTTTGTGTCAAGAAAACAGTGCTGGTTTCTGGTATGCCCAATTCACAAATGCGACTTTTCCCCAGCCCTTCCTTGTTCGCAATTGCGAATGGTTTCTTCGCTTTTGTGAGGGTCGAAAATGCGAACCCTGGGTCGCAAATGCGACATCTACAACCTCTTAAGTGAGATTTTAGACGGGATTCACCCATTTTTCAATCTTCTGAAACCCTAAACCTCCATAGGCGATTTTCCAACAACCCAAACTTCTCCAAATCATTGGTAAGTGATCTCTAACTAATTCCTTTGATTCCTTAACAACTTTTAATAAGATTACAATCGAAATTCTAGAGTTTTCATGGTAAAAATTGGGTTTTTGAGTAGAACTTAGGAATTTCAAAATTTGGGGAGTTGGACCTCAGATTGAGGTCGAATTCCAATACCAATTGCATATCCGGGCTCGGGGGAGAATGTGTAAATGAGTTTTGGTCCGAACCTCGAGTTTAGACCAAGTGGGTCCGGGGTCGATTATCGAATTTGATAGTAAAACTTAGGAAAGCCATTGTTTTTCAATAAAGATGATTCCTTTAGGCTATGATTGATAACATTGAAAAAATTGTGATTAGATTCGAGTGGATTAGAGGTAAATTCTAAGGGAAAGGAAGTGCTAGAGAAGTGAATTGCTTGTGAGATCGAGGTAAGTGTTTGGCCTAACCTTAGCTTGAGGGATTATGTGTTGTTGTTGTATTTGCTACGTGTTACTGTTGAGTACGATGTATAGGTGTTGTGACGAGTATCTATACATTGGTGTCAATCATGCCCGTGAGTCTTATACTGTGCTTTTGTGACTCTTGTTATGTACCGTCTATGCTTAAACTGAGGATTATCCATGTTGAACTAGACTTATGATGAATTCTTGGCAATTGACCGTTGTTGAGCATTGGCTCAAGTTGAGATGTATTTTTGTGAAGTTAACTGTTGGAATGAGATTGGTTATAGTTGATTCCCTTGTCGGGATTTGTTTTATGTCTATTGTTGATTCCCTTGCCATGATATGGTTGTCATATTTATGCATATGAAAAGTGTATTGGTAAAAAAGGAGTCTCACACATATGATAATCCTTGGTGACTCATCCAGCTACGTGGACCAAGGAAAACCTGATAGCTGGATATGATTCTACAAAGAGGTATGGAACAAAGATGCACAAATCAATAAACCTACGGGGTAATCATCTACGGGAAACTCAGCCTAATTGAGACAAGGAAGAGACACGGTCAGAATGAATCCGGACAAAGCTACGTGCAGATTTAGAGATCCTCAATTAATGACTCACACGTTATACAATCTTCACGCAACAGTTACGATTACTCTTCGTAACGACCCATTAATGTAATAATTAGTCATTAATGAGCGATCATTGTAAGAGGTAGACGTTATATTAAGAAATTCCCTATATAAGGGAAGGAAATATAACTTGCCAGGGACATCTAAATTACGAATACAATACACTTTACTTTTCTGAGCTTTTTCTCATCGTCATTGACTTATTCTTCTTGACTTAATATTATTTCTTTGATTATCAGTAACCCGTGTTCATCCTAAAAATAGCTTAGGTCAAAGGATCTAATTCTTTGGTTAAACAAATTGGTTCTATTGCCGGGAATCTGATAATCTTTATTTGCTTTTCAAAGCTATATCCTTTGAACTATGTCGAATCCCAACCACAATAACCAATAAAGAGATAGGACTCCATCACCTCGTCCATCCCTAAGAGGTTCAAGGGAACAATCCCAAGAGAGATCCAACAACAATAACGATAACAACAACAATGATCAAATAGTAGAACAAGATCATCTAAAGCAAATGATTGCAGAGTACGTGAGTCAAGCTTTGCAAGAATTTGCAAGGGGATTACCGGCGGCATCACCTGCATCATTGACACCACCTCCTAATAACACAATTACCGTGGAAAATCCTCAGTCTGGGTTGGTAAACTCAACAAGGGATGACACTCCTAACGAATCTCTCGAAACGAGACCAGGTATGACTAATAACCCTGAATTACAAAATTTACTACTAACCTTGCAGAAATAGGTGAAGGAACAAAACGATCGAATCGAGCAAATTCCTGGAGTACTACCTGTTATCAAAGGCATTGATGTTGATAAATATTATCAACAACCTTGGAAACCAAGCGCAACACCCTTTTCTAAACCCAAGAAGTTTAAAATGCCAAACGTTCTTAAGTATGACGGAACAACTGACCCACACAACCATGTGACTAATTTTACCACCGGAGTAAAGGGCAATGACTTAACAAAACAAGAGATTGAATCAGTCCTTGTCAAAACATTCAGAGAGACTCTTACCAAAGGAGCCCTATTTTGGTATTCTTCTCCCTGAAAATTCAATTGATTCTTTTGCTGAGCTTGCAGATTCTTTCATAAAAGCACACTCTAGTGCACAAAAAGTCGAGAAAAGAATGGAGGACATATTTAAAATAAAGCAAGGAGACACGGAGCTACTCCGTGAATTTGTAGACAGGTTATTGCGAGAAAGAATGCAAAGGGTGCCTGATAATTGGGCAGCCATGGCATTTACAAGTAACCTAAATGACAAAAGCTCAGAAGCCACAAGGAGACTCAAATAAAGCTTGAGAGAATTCCCAGCTACAACTTGGAATGATGTTTACAACAGGTACAATACTAAACTTCGGATAGAAGAAGATACCATTGCTCGTTCGAAATATGAAGATCGTACCATATCCATACGTTCCGAATCAGACAGAAGATCAAGTAAAAATAGGTACGACCCTTATTTAGGACCATCGAGACGCGAAACTCGTCCCAGGTTCGAAAACACTAGGTCAGATTATAGACCACCAAGCAGAGATGCGGACTCATCCTCATCTAGATCTAGAAAGGATCGAGATGAACGCCCTAGAGGTAATGCACGAATTGGGGATCACACCTTTAATGTAAGTACCCCTGAACTTGTTTCGATATTAAGAAATATGGGAGATAAGGTTAGATGGCCCAAAGAAATGCGGTCAAACCCAAATAAGAGGAACCCAGATTTCTGGTGTGAATTCCATAATGATCATGGACACAGGACTGCAGATTGCAGATTTTTACAAGGAGAAATAGAACAATTATTGAAATAGGGCTACTTAACAGAATTGTTTAGTGATAAAGTTAAACAGGCATATGTGAAAAACAGGCAGGATCCCCCGAAGCCTCCATCTCCAGAAAGAATCGTCAACGTGATACATGGAGGAGAGGAAGTGAACGAAATAGTTTGCAAATTATCCTCAAAGGGAACAATTACCCACGAAAAGCGGGTTCGAGAAAATCCAGATGAAGATGATATAACCTTTGACGATGCAGATTTTGGCGGACTAATGCTCCCCCACAACGATGCTCTTGTAATATACTTACTCATTCATGACACTAACGTTAAAAGAGTGTTGATTGATCCAGGTAGTTCAGTCAATATAATTTTGCTAAGAGTCGTAGAAGAGATGCTCCTGGGAAATCAGGTGATCCCAAAGGCACGAGCTATATCAGGGTTTGATAACTCTACAGTAATAACCAAAGGAGAGATCGAACTTAGCACTTACGCCGAAGGAATAACTAAGAACACCAAATTCCAAGTCATTGATACTGACATGGCTTATAACGTGATTATGGGAAGGCCCTGGATCCATGACATGAAAGCAGTACCATCCACCTTACACCAGGTAATTAAATTCCCTTCATAATGGGGAATCAGACAGATTAGAGGTGATCGACAAACCTCCTGTAATGTAAATTTCGTGGCGCATTATAACAAAAACGTAGAGACGAAAGAACCGGAGGATAGAGAAATCTTCCAGACAGATGTCACCAGCCAAACAGGTACGGAAAAAGTTACTGACCAAATAGATACAAAAGAAATGAACGTTCAAGCAGATACGGAAGGAGATACTCACGAGAAGGTGAATCAAGTCACCACGGAAGATGCATTGGACCACATAGATTCCATACCAGACGTCATTCATGAACCAGAGGAAGACAAGCACATCAATAGAACTACGGAAGAGCTCAAAGCTGTTACATTGTTTGAACAAGAACCTGAACAGAAGGTGTATATAGGCACGAGGCTAAGCCCCGGTTGAAGAGGTAAGTTAATTGATTATCTAAAGGCTAACACAGATTGCTTTGCGTAGTCCCACTTAGATATGACAAGTATCCCACCAGCAGTGATGACTCATAAACTAAATGAAGATCCATCCTTGGTACCTGTTAAGCAGAAGAAAAGAAAGCAAGGACCATTCAAGAACCAAGTGATTAATGAAGAGGTACAGAAACTCTTGAAAATTGGTTCGATACGAGAGGTATAATATGAAGCTGAATCAAGAAAAATGCACTTTTGGCGTAGAATTAGTTCGAATGGACTGAAGAATGTCAACAAGCTCTCAAGAATCTGAAAGCTTATCTATCAAAATCCTCGCTGCTATCAAAGCCAAAGGAGGGGGAGAGGTTGTACGTCTGCTTGTCTGTCTCAGAAAATGATGTAAGTGCAGTATTGGTAAGAGAAGATAAAGGTAAACAATCTCCTATTTATTATATAAGTAAAACTTTACTAGATGCTGAAACCAGATATCCACATCTAGAAAAGTTAGCCTTAGCTTTAATAATGACATCTAGAAAATTCCGACCATATTTTCAATGTCATCTAATCACTATTGTAACTTCGTATCCATTAAGAAACATATTACATAAACAATAACTATCGGGAAAATTAGCCAAGTGGGCCATAGAATTAAGTGAGCATGAAATAATATATCATCCTAGGACTGCAATTAAGTCTCAAATCTTAGCTGATTTTGTCGCTGACTTTAGTAATAACATTATCCCTGAAGTGGAGAAAGTGTTACAACTCTTTAACAGTGCTAATCCGGGTCCATGGACCCTATTCACTGATGGTTCTTCCAATATAAACGGTGCCGTCTTAGGCATAGTTTTAATATCACCCACAGGTGAAAAGACACGACAGGCTATCAAATGTTATTCTATAACTAACAATGAAGCAGAGTAGGAAGCTGCCATCGCAGGACTAGAACTCGCACTCTCAATCGAGCAAATCATAATCAGCAACGACTCCCAAATGGTTGTAAATCAGATGCAGGGGACTTACATAGCTCGAGAGACTCGGATGGAACAGTACTTGGAGAAGGCACGAGAGCTCGTGAGACAATTCAAAACATGGAAGGTAATACAAATACCTAGAGAAGAAAATGCGGAGGCAGATGCATTAGCTAACCTCGCAGCAGTCACAGAAGTAACAAACAAAGACAATGCAATTGTCGTTCATCTATTCCATTCATCGATCGACCAGGACATAAATGATTTAACTTTCAACAATTTAACCTGGGATTGGAGAAACAATATTCTAAGTTTTTTTCAGAATGGTACCATACCTGAAGACAAGAAAACAGCTCAAGCACTCCGCCGTAAAGCTGCACGGTACTGCCTCATTCGCAATACATTATATCGCAAGATGTTCGGAGGGCCCCTAGCTAAATGCCTCAGACCTAATCAAACGGATTACGTGATGAAAGAAGTCCACGAAGGACACTGTGGAAATTACTCAGGGGAGAGATCCTTGGTAAAAACCCTAATCAAAGCTGGGTATTATTTTCCCAAGATGGAAGAAGAGGCCGAGAACTTCGTATCCAAATGCGACAGATGCCAAAGGTTCGCCAATAACATGCATCAACCAGCGGAATTATTGCATCCAATTATATCTCCATGGCCCTTCATGAAATGGGGTATGGACATAATGGGACCTCTTCCCCCAGCTAAAGGACATGTACGGTTTCTACTCGTGCTAACCGACTATTTTAAAAAATGGGTAGAGGAAGAAGAATTCAAACATGTGCGAGAAAAGGAAGTTAAAAGCTTCTTATGGTGAAACATAATATGCCGCTTTGGAATACCAAAGGAGATCGTCTGTGATAATGGCCCACAGTTCATAGGCTCGCAAATCACAGAGTTCTTCGAGAGCTGGCAAATCAAACGGATCACTTCAATGCCATACCACCCCGTGGATAACGGTCAAGCGGAGTCAACGAATAAAATCATCATCAACAACCTAAAGAAGCGACTAGATAAAGCTAAAGGAAATTGGCCTGATGAGTTACCAGCGGTACTATGGGCATATAAAACAACTTCAAAAATAGCCACGGGAGGAACTCTGTTCGCACTTGTCTATGGCTCAGAAGCCTTAATACCTGTGGAAATTGGCGAACCAAGCATAAGGTTTATAACAACCATGGAGAAAGCGAACGTCAACGAATTGAGGACTAATCTAGATCTGCTCGAACCACGAAGGGAAGCAACACTAATACGGATGGCAGCTAAAAAACAAATCATAGAGCATTATTACAACCGTAAAGCTCATCTCAGATACTTCTAGATTGGGGACTTTGTCCTAAAAAAAGTCTTATAACAACGAAAGAAGCAGGCAGGAAAGCTAAACCCAAATTGGGAAGGACCCTACAAAGTTCGAGGCATAGCTGGGAAGGGCGCCTACGAGCTGGAAACTATGGACGGAAGAATCCTACCGACAAGTTGGAATGCCATCCACTTGAAGAAGTACTACTTCTAAGGAAAAGAAGTACCCCCGGTCAGGTATAACACGTTCGATTTTATTTGGAACATTTAAAAATTTACTAACTTTTTAAGATGATAGGCATAAAGCTAACCCATCACAAGATAATGATATTAGACCTGCAAAGACGCGAGGAAGTAACTGAATTCCCGGTCTAGGGTTAAACTTTCTGATGGACGTTTTAAAGGGTTAAGCGATCATCATCGAAAAACTATACACCGTCAAGTCCCGTATGTTTTTTTCTTTTCAGGAAAAGGACCACAAGGACGAAATAGTCAAGTGCTCGAGATTTCTTTCTTCAATGCTCAAACACTTGGGGGACTATACAGTATGGAAGGCTAAGACAAAGCAAAGAAGACTATAAGAAAGTCAAAGCTCGAGCCTGAAGATCCATCTACCCAACAAGACAAGTGATACGAGCAGAATCGAAAGAGTTGAAGACTCAAATACAAAGTATAATAAAAAAAACCTTCGAACACGTTCAGGTTGAAAGGCAAACTATTAACCACGAGGAAGAAATGCACATTTTTGTACTTATTCCAAAAAGAAAACTGTTGTAACCAAAAATAGTTAGGGGTAAAACATCATCATCATTGTACTCATTCAAAAACTGTTGTAACTAAAATTAGTTACGAAATCTTTGTACTCATATAGAAAACTGTTATCAAATAAAACAGTTACGGATGAAAGATCAAAATCCTTGTACTTGTTCAGAAAACTGTTATCAAACAAAACAGGTACGGATATAAGAGCATTTCCCTCGTACTTATTGAAAACTATTGTCAATAAAAACAGTTACGGGTGAACCCCAACTTAAATTAAAATTGTTACGAACGAAAAAATAGTTACTCTCTTGTATTAACTCGAAAAAATTGTTACGTATGAAAAACACTTACGAAATACAAGTGTATATCAAATCTGTTAAGTGAAAACAGTTGCAACATGAGTTTTATATGATAATCAAACATATGTAAAATGTTGTGGAAGTTTAAACAAAAAACTTTCCTCAGAAACATTCTTAAACATGTGAAAAATTCCTATCACTCAATTGCATTATTACACCATTATGAAGTTGAGACGTCTTCTTCATTAAGTGTCGATCGAAAAGGGCCTATCTTTCATAAATAATGCCTATTACAAAAAGGCTCGTATTTTATATGCAACACCGTGCCTACTATGAAAAGGTACGAATAATTTCAGAATCTTTATGCAAAAACTCAGAGGTAAAACAAAAACCTCAAAAATCAAACATGAACTTAGAGGTAAAATGAAAACCTCAAAAATTAAACATGCAAAAGACTTAAGAGTGAAACAAAAACTCGAAGCAAAAAAGTCATACTTTCATATATTTAAAAAGAGGCTAAGTAGGAACTAAGTATTGACTAGATACTTAGCCGCATATAGTTTTTGTACATTAAGGTGCCCCTAAGTTGTCAGTTGGGGACTTTAAAAGATCCAAATTTACCCCCGATGGAGCTGGGGATAACCACCAATCAAATAAAAAAAGGGAGGTGAACCAACATCTTAATCTTCTTGAGGAGGAAGATTGGCTTCTTACTGACGGTAGGACCAGGAGCAGCTTGGGACGAAGAAGTGTGAGCAGCAGGAGTCTCACCTTCAGGTGAAGAGAAATTCTGACCTAGCTGAGCCTTCTCCATGGCTTCCTTGATTTTAGCTATTTCAACACTAAGGTCGAAACCCTATTGACTCATTTTCGTCAATGTGACAAGGCGAGAATTCATGTACACCCAACTAATATCGACAGTAGCCGCCTCTTGAGAGTTTCATAATCTCTCTCCCATATCTGAAGCTCAGCTCTTAGCCCGTCCTTCTCAGCTTCAGCAGCTTCGTGGGCAGCCTTGAAAGGAAGAATTGACTCCTCCAGAGATTGGACTTTGTCTAAAGCATTGTGAATATCCTCCTAAGAAGCCTTTCAAGCTCCTAACTTCTTTTGAGGCACGGGATAATTGCTCAGCTAACGAAGACTCAAGAATGCTCTTGTCTTTGTCCGCTTTGTTAGAAGAAGCCTTCTCCACTGCCAACTCCGCAACGACAACTCTCATCTGCCTCTCCAAGGTACACTTTTCTTTTTCTAAAGCTTCCATGTCGAGCCTCAGGCTTTCATATTGCCCCTTCCAATTCCCTGCTTCAACATGCCACTACTTTAGCTCTTGCTCCGTGTTAGAAATCCTCTTCATGAGCTCCATGCTTATAAGATTGGTCTACAAAAAAGAAATCAATTAGATACGATAGATTTCATGTACAAAAATGAAATGAGGGAAAATGCATTTTACCGTCAAAGAGGAATATACAACTTCATTAGCCCATGTAAGGGCGCTATGGCTATCAAGCTTGGTCCTCTCTGTTGGGCCAATCAAAGGCTTCACCCACACTTCAGGTTGGCCAGATTTCTTAAAAAGGCTCCCATCAGCTGGAACCTCAATTAGCACTTGCCTCATCTCCGTGCAGGAAGACCCTACTTCTCTAATAGGAGGCACGGAAGCAGGATGAGATAAAAAAGCCACAGGTAATGAAATTTTGGAGCAGAAGAAGTATCAGGAACAAAAATGTGAGGAGACGAGAAAGCCACGGGCAAGGCAGCACAGGAGTAGTAATGGCCAAAGGAGCAGAGGAAATAGCCGGAACAGACAAAGAGATTTCACTAAAGGACGGGTCAAAAACAGCCAGGGCGTCTTATTAGCTGCAGGGCCAAAGCCTTCGCGTAATAGATGATCCACGGACTTATGTGCAAGAGAAGAAGAAGCATCCCTGGATGTAGAAGGTCTGACATCAGGCACGGAAGACACTGCCACGGGTTTAGACTCATCGTCTGAGACCACCCTTCTTCTATGTGACCTATGCACCAAAGTGCCCTCTTCTTCTTCTTCTTCTTCTTCTTCTTCTTCTAAGGTCCTAGACCCACAAACTTTCCCCTTTGAAGAAGAGGAACCAGTAATAATCTCCTGGTCCTAGGCCAAAGACATCTTCGGAATGGATGCAACAGACACCCCCCGAGCAGAAAACCCTATCAAAAGAAAAAAGGTTAAACAAACGAAGAAAAAGAAGATCAAGTAGGGAAAAGAAGCAAAAAACAAAAGTTTCACTTACCATGAGTCTTTACTTTCCAACCGTACTTCCCATAGAAGAACAGGAGGGCACTTTGGAGCAACCGAAAATAACCTTTCTACCCAATCAAGGATACCGGAGACATTCTCAACAGTACCCATGATTGTTGAAAGAAGAAGAAAATAGCTACGGTGTTAATAAAACACTTAAAGCAAAGAGAAGAAAAATAACAAATGTGAGCTAAAATGTACTCACGTGCACGATTCCACTTCTTAGGGAAGGGAAGATTTTCCTTGCCCACTAAACCAGCAGTGGGCACAACAACGTACCGAAGGTACCAACCTCTATCCTTATCATCATCAGCGGTTACCAACACTCTTTTGCTCCTAGCAGCCAGAGTGAAAACCCCTTGACGAAATAAGGTAGGAGAATAAATATGAATGAGGTGATTGAAGGTAAAAGGAACCGAGGCTAAATAAGTTAAACATCTAAGACACGCGACAACCCGCCACACAAGAGGACCAACTTGTCCTAAGCAAATGTTGAAGAAACGAAAAAATTTGATGATGACTGGATCAATAGAAGGTCTAAACCCTAGAGTGAAAGGGTAGGTATAAACAAAAGAATGCCCTGTATTGTAAGACGTTATTCTTTGATTGCTATTCAGAATAACAATGGGAAAATCAGACTCCCAAGAACATTCCCTGTGAACAAGGGGAATCAAACCTTCAGTAATAAGGGTAGGATACCTATCAACACTATCGAGGGATAACGACTGATCTACAAGAACCTCACTATCCCTAGTGAAGGTAAACTCTGCAGGAATGATTTCATCCACTCGTGGTTCGCGTAGGGGTTCGTGATGTTCTCTACCCCTGGACAAAGACCTGGAAGCCCTAGCTCTTGGAGAGACTAAAGACCTAGCATACGGAGGAGAAACAATCTGAGAAGAAGAAGAGCCTCTCGAAGGAGTAGAGTTTAAACTCCTCAGTCTACCACTCCTCCGACTCCGAGTTAGAACAGAAGAAGGTGTCAAAGTTTCGACGTCTATCACTCTTTTAGACTGGTTCGAAGAAGACATGTTTACGAGGACAAGAAGAAATTCTTTACAAATAAAAAAGACAAGTTAGAAAGTGTTTCGTGGAAGTAAAAAAAAGAGAGGTATTTATACTTGAAGACAACCGTCAAACATGATGATAAAGGTCATAATTGAAGGTGTCACTTCGTGACTGATGCATCCGCAAAAAGCCCTAAAAGGCGTCAAGTAACTGCAGAACCAATCCGTAGGGAGCACGTGGCTGGAGAATTAAATGGAAGTGACAGGTGACGCCTATGTTCAGAGAAGGATACAAGGTTTCGAGGTAAAGCGGCGGCAGAATATTCCCGCCATAAATGCATATCCACTTACCAAATATTAATCGATAAATAAATGGTAAGTGGGGGGACTATCTGTATTGGTAAAAAAAAGTCTCACACATATGATAATCCTTGGTGACTCAGCCAGCTACGTGGACCAAGGAAAACCTGACAGCTGGATATGATTCTACAAAGAGGTACGGAACAAAGAGGCACAAATCAATAAACATACAGGGTAACCAGCTATGGGAAACTCATCCTAATTGAGACAAGGAAGAGACACAATCAGAACAAATCCGGACAAAGCTACGGGCAGATTTAGAGATCCTCAATTAATGACTTACACGTTACACAACCTTCACGCAACAATTACGGTTACTCTTTGTAACGTCCCATTAATGTATTAATTAGTCATTAATGAGCGATCATTGTAAGAGTTATACATTATATGAAGAAATTCCCTATATAATGGAAGGAAATATAACTTTCCAGGGACATCTGAATTACGAATACAATACACTTTACTTTTCTGAGCATTTCTCATCGTCATTGTCTTATTCTTCTTTATAAGACATCAGTAACCCATGTTCATCCTAAAAATAGATTTGGTAAAAGGATTTATTTCTTGGTTAAACAGTGAGGATGAGAGTAAAAGCACGAAGGGTGATGCCGTGCCATTATTCATGTTCATTTCACGGCGAGGGTGAGAGTGAAAGCACAAAGGGTGATGCCGTGCCATTGTCCATCTTCATTGCATTTTAATTATTGTTTGGTTTGGATGAGAGTAAAACCATGAAGGGTGGTGCCGTGCCATTATTCATATTTATTACATGGTGAGGATGAGAGTAAAAGCACGAAGGGTGATGCCGTGCCATTATTTACTTGTTTGGTGAGGCTGAGAGTAAAAGTATGAAAGGGGATGCCATACAACTTCCATTTCTACTTTAATTGCTCAATTTAGTTGGTTTATCATTGTCTATATCGGTCTTTTGTTGTTCCAATCCTTGTGATAAGATTCCCCACAGCATGACCCCTTCCCGTTGTTTGTTATTTGTAAATTCTTTACTTGCTGTAACGACCCGGTCGGTCATTTTGAGTGTTACCACTCCGATCCCCTAATAACTGCTTTTCCCATGTCTATATATGTTTACGGGACGCGTTGGAATAATTAGTTGTCAATTTCGGAGTGTTGTTGGACACATAGTCCTTGTATGTGAGTTTAAGCTTTAGAAATCGTATTGTAGTTAGATCTGTGTGAAGACGGATCCGAAATAGAATTCTGTCGAATCCGTTTGCTCTGTTGGGTGATTTGGGGATTAGGAGCATGTCCGGAATGTGTTTTCGAGGTCTGTAGTAGATTTAGGCTCGAATTGGCAAAAGTTAGAATTCTAGCGATTTCGTCGATTGGAGAAAATGGAATTCCAAGAGTGGTCGTAGGCCCGTAGTGTCATTTATGACTTGTGTGAAAAATTTGAGGTCATTCCGATTAGTGTTGACGTGTTTCAGCATCGGTTGTAGATTTTGGAAATTTCATAAGTTCTTAGGCTTGAATCGATTTATAATTGGTGATTTTGATGTTATGTGATGTGTTTTGAAGGCTCGACAAAGTTTGGCCAAGGTATTAGGACTGGTTGGTAAGTTTTGTTAAGGTCCCTTGGGCCTAGGGGATGTTTCAGATGCTCAACAGATGATTTTGGACTTAGAAAACCAGCTGAAGCATTGTTGGTTCTTGTTTCTCGCACTTGCGAATGGGGAGCTGCATGTGCGGATTTGGTCAAGGGTTTACAGGCTCGCAAGTGCGGACGGGGTTCCGTAGGTGCGGAGCCGCAGATGCGGTCCGTGACCGCAGGTGCGGCCTGAGTTCATTTAGTGGGTTTTCGCACCTGCAATGGATTTTCTGTAGGTGCGGGACTGCAGGTGCGGAATTCCTGGGCTGTTTATACAAATCCCGAGGGTTTGAAATTCATATCTTCTAAAATGATTTGGAGCTCGGGATTTGGTGATTTTCAGTGGGTTTTGAGGAGAAAATTCATCGGTAACGATTTCTAATCTTAATTCACTTGTATATCATTAATCCATAGTAATTTCTTTAATCTAATCAATGAATTTGGGTGAAAAATCATGAATTTAAGAGGAAAACACCCCAAGTAGAAATCTGAGAATGTAGGGATATTTTGACGTTGAATTTTGATTATTTTTGTTCGAGTGATTTCGTGAGTGAATGGGTGTTCTAAATTTGTAACTTTCACTCGATTCCGAGACGTGGGTCCGGGGACCTTTTGGAAAATTTTCCTAATTTTGCGTATTAGCTTTGAAAGAATTAGCTATATTGATTTCTTAAAGTGATATTTACATTATGCAAGAGCGTGGTTTTGAGTTGAGTAGAGCACACGAGGTAAGTGGCTTGCCTAACTCTGTGTTGGGGACTTTCCCTTAGGTTGTTTTTGACACTATTTGTTGTATGGGTGCCGTGTACGTACACGGGCCGTTGTTGCTAAAATTCCATTTTTCCTATCCATGCCATAAAGCATTTTACTCTTATTTCACTGTTTAATGTGTTACTTGTGTAGTTTAGGTTAGTAAGAAGCATGTGTACCTGTGTTACCTAAATTCCAATTTGATACACAATGTGCACCGTGTTATATAGTCTTTATCTTGTTCTTGCCTGTGACTTTTCCCTGAACAGTTTAAATACACCTTATCCGGCATTCATTCGCATTGCATATTTAAATTGGGATTACAGACATATTCCAGGAGCTTTCCCCCTGAACTGCATATTTAAATTGGGACTACGGACGTATTCCGGGAGCTTTCCCTCTGTACTACATATTTAAATTGGGACTACAGACGTATTCCGGGAGCTTTCCCCCTATAATGCATCTTTACATTGGAACTACGAGACGTATCCCGGGAGATTCCAGCGTGTGTTACGTTGTGCTGAGCCAAGGGCTCCCTGTTGTTGGTTTACTTTCGGGTTATTTATTTTTATTGCTTACCTTAGAATTTATATCCTTCTGTACTATTTTAAATTGTTTTACTTATAAAAATCCAGTAGAGCCTTAACCTGACCTCGTCACTACTTGACTGGAGTTAGGCTTGGCACTTACTGGGTACCAATTGTGGTGTACTCATGCCCTTTCCTGCACATGTTTTTCGTGTGCAGATCTAGGTACCAGTATGCAGTTCCGTGGATAGGGGTCGTGTAGCTTCCTAGAGGAGACCACAAGGTAATTCTGCCGCGTCCGTAGAATCCTACGAGTCACCTTCTATTCTAGTTTTAGATGGAGACATCTTATGTATTTATGTTTCTTCGATGTATAAAGCTATTTTAGAACAAAGCTTGTGACTAAATGTGACATTCCGGGTTTTGCGAAGTTATGTTTGTACATGCCAAGCGGCTATGTTATGTCTCCTAATGTTTCTCTTTCTGTCTTTATTTTTGTTATCTATATTGTTCTGCAAGAGTTAGGCTTACCTAGTCGTAGAGACTAGGTCCCATCACGATACCATATGGAGGGTAAATCAGGTCGTGACATGTTGGTATCAGAGCGTCAAGGTTCATAGGAGTTAAAAGTCACAAGCCGATTTATTAGAGTCTCGTGGATCGGTGCGGAGACGTCCGTATCTATCTTCGAGAGGCTATGTAACTGTTAAGAACAATCACATTCTTTGGAATTCCTTGTTGTTCTAGTTACTATCCTCAAATTTCTAAAACTCTATTCTACTCTTGCTCACAGATGGTGCGGACCCGTACTAGACGTATTGGCAATCAAGCACCTGAGCCTTCAGCCAGAGCTGCTAGAGGCAGGGGCAGGGGTAGAGGAAGAGAACGCGGTGCATCCTGAGCACCGCGAGAGCAGAGATGGAGGAGCCCCCAGTACCTATAGTTGGAGGGGCACAGGAGGTCCCTACTATTACTCCAGCCCTCCAGGAGACTTTGGCTAAGTTCGTGAGCGCCTTCAACACACTGTCTCAGGCAGGACTTCTCTCGATAGCTCTAGCCACATCTCAGGCCAGGGGAGGGGCACAAACTCCCGCAACCCATACTCCTGAGCAGAGGGTCCATATTGGGCAGGTCCCAGAGTATATTCCTATGCCCCCAGCAGCTCCAGCTCAGCATGATGCTAGGGTAGCTGTTTCTGAGGCAGAGCATCTTAGACTTTAGAGGTACAGGAAGTACCACCCACCTGATATTAGCGTACTAGCTTTAGATTACGCTCTGGGTTGTCTTGAGGAGTGTCATCGCATTCCCTGCACTATGGGTATTGTGGAGATGAGTGGGGTTTCTTTCACCACTTTCCAGCTGAGGGGAGCGACTTATTAGTAGCGCCGTGCCTATGAGTTGAGTAGTCCGGAGGAGGCAGCTTCACTTACTTGGGCTCAGTTTTCAGAGATGTTTTTGCTTGAGTTTGTTCCCCAGAGCCTCAGGGATGCTTGGCGTGCAGAGTTTGAGCAGTTACGCCAGGGTACTATGAGTGTGTCGGAGTATGCAGTCTGTTTTAATGACTTGGCTCGTCATGCACCGGCCTTGGTTTCCACGATCAGAGAGAGGGTTCAACGCTTCATTGAGGGACTCCACCCCGATATTCGGACTAGTATGGCCAGAGGGTTGGAGACGTATATCACTTACGGCCAGTACTTGGAAGTTCGTGCACCAACAACACATTATGGTAGGGTTTTTGTGAGTCGCCCTGTTCATTTAGCTCTTCTAGCAGCCACTGGTATTCCAGCTCCTCCTAGACCTTAGAAGCCTTATTATGCACCACCGGTATCTAGTGTGCCCCCTACTCGAGGTGCTATCATCGACCTGTCCAACAAGCCAGTTCAGAGTTAGCATCAACCGCCACGTCCTCCGTGGGGATGTTTCGGTGTGATGACCCTTTCCACGTGCTCAGAAATTGCCCTAGATCTAGGAGGGGTGCACCATCTTAGACCTATTAGGCACCACGTGCTCCACCGGGTCCGCCAGCTATTCTTCCAGCTCCAGCTACTGCCCCACGTACTCAGAAAAATTGAGGTGGAGGTCGGGGAGGTCGAGGTCACCCTAGAGAGGGAGGCCACGCCAGGTACTATGCTCTTCCAGCCCGTTCAGAAGTCGTAGCTTCAGATTCAGTCATCACAGGTATTGTCCCTGTTTTTCATAGGTATGCATCAATATTATTTGACCCAGGCTCTACGTATTCATATGTGTCTTCTTATTTTGCTTCACATATCGGGGTATCTCGGGATTATTTGAGTTCCCCTGTTTATGTTTCTACTCCCGTGGGAGATTCTCTTGTTGTGGACCGTGTATATCAGTCGTGTTTGATTGTTATCAGTGGTTTTGAGACCATGGCTGATTTATTTTTGCTCAGTATGGTAGATTTTGATGTTATCTTGAGCATGGACTGGTTGTCGCCCCACTATGCTATTCTTGATTTTTGCGTCAAGACTGTGACGCTGGCTATGCCAAGTTTACCGAGATTAGAGTGGAGAAGGGCCATTTCTTTCCTTAAGGCTCAACGGATGTTGAGAAGGGGTGTGATGCGTACTTAGACTATGTGAGAGATGTTAATGTTGATACCCCTACAGTTGAGTCAGTTCTAGTTTTGCGGGACTATCCTGATGTGTTCCCAACTGATCTTCCGGGTATGCTGCCCGACATAGATATTGATTTCGGAATTGATTTATTGCCGGGAACTCAACCTATTTCCATTCCTCCCTATCGTATGGCTCCTCCAGAGTTGAAGGAGTTGAAGGAGAAGTTGCAAGAGCTGCTTGATAAGGGTTTCATCAGGCCCAGTGTATCACCTTGGGGTGCTCTGGTATTATTCTTGAAGAAAAAGGATGGATCTATGCGTATGTGTATTGATTATCGGCAGCTGAACAAGGTTACAGTGAAGAATAAGTATCCACTGCCTCGCATTGATGATTTATTTGACTAGCTGTCCGATCTCTCCGGGCATCTGCCCCCGACTCTAGTTGTCACTCATGAATAGAAACCATGCTAGTCAGCAACTGAACTGCCTCCATTATCCCCTGCTCCCTAGTCTTTGATGGGGGAACAACAGGTGCTGGAGGTACGTGGGCTCCAACAAGTGTTGGGGAAGCTGAAACTAGGGGTACTGGAGACTCAGTGTGTGCCTCT